>OY992876.1:94702040-94736621 GCA_963921405.1 Cepaea hortensis | reverse complement strand
CCTTCTCCTCTCTCCCTCCTTCTCCATCTCCTCCCTCCCTCCTCCTCCTCCCTCCTCCTCCTCCCTCCTCTTCTTCTCTCCTCCTCCCTCCTTCTCCCTCCTCCTCCTCCCTCTACCTCCTCTTCCCTCCTCCTCCTCCCCCTCCTCCCTCTACCTCCTCCTCCCTTCACATTCCTCCTCCTCCCTCTTTCTCCTCCTCCCTCTCCTCCTCCTGCTCCCTCCTGCTCCCTCATCCTCCCTCCTTCTCCTCCCTCCTCCTCCCCCTCCTCCTCCTAATCCCTCCTCCTCCCTACTATTCCTCCCTACTCCTCCTGTCTCCGCCCTCCTCCTCCCTCCTCCACCTCCCTCTTCCTCCTCCCTCCTCCATTTACCCAAGACAGACAGACAGTCAGACAGATAGTCGGGAACGGGATCTTATATGACTACTTATATGATTTAAATGAGATGCTCTCCACCATGGGCTGGACTGGGTCAGACAGACAGACAGATAGATAGATAGACAGACAGACAGACAGTCGGGAACGGGAACTTATATGACTACTTATATGAATTAAATGACATGCTCCCCATCAGGGTCTGGGCGAAGACGGGCTGGGTCAGACAGACAGACAGACAGTCAGACAGACAGATAGTCGGTAACGGGAACGAGAACTTATATGACTACTTATATGAATTAAATGAGATGCTCCCCACCAGGGTCTGGGCGAAGCCGGGCAGGGTCAGCTAGTCTCTTATATAAAATCGCATTTTCTAAAATGTTATGTCACTCAACATAATGTATCACTCAGCATAATATGTCACTCAGCATAATCTATCACTCAACATAATCTATCACTCAACAGAATCTATCACTCAACAAAAGCTATCACTCAACATAACTTTCGGATCACATACTCCAAGACTGCCCAAAATACAACATATCTAGGCAAACCTTCTGGCCTAGAGAGACGATAGTGGAAGACAAACTCTATGGACCGCTGAGTGAACTTAAATAAAAAAAAGACAGTTAAATTCAATCAAGAGACAACATTGCAGTTGTAGACATATGTCAAGCGAAGAAGGTGGACCCCCCCCCCCCCCCCCCCCACTCAGCTGTCGTCTGGCATATTAATGAAGCCGGTGTTGCTTACATTCCAGCATCCAATAAGGATTCAAACCCATGATCTTCAAGCCGGCATGCGAAAGTCCATAAACTACAATACCAATGCTAACGTATTCTTTTAATCATCATCATCATCATGCGTCATGCCTGGGCGGTCATGTTTCGCCATTTTACACGATCACCAGAGTCGTAGATCAACTCAATTTTCTTGTCTCGTCTAAGTGGCCAAAGTGTCTAGATATATACTTCTCTGCCTGTCCCTTGTTCTTTTCCCCCCTCAATGTTGCCAGTTGTCATCAAGTTCTCAAATTTCTTCTTTTAATATTTCCCCCATGCATGTCATTCGTCTGTTCCATACGGTTTTTATGAGTAATCTTGTAAATCCTAAAGCTCCATGTTTGTCTTATTCTTTGTCTTACACAAGGGAGAGATAGTCGGGTGTCTGTGGGACCAGGCGGGAAAAGCGGTGGAACAGACTTGGCACCCGTATGTGGAGAGAATTATATTCCGGGGGATCGGCAGGGGCTCTGAATGAATCTCAAAACTGAGAGGGAAGACCCGGAGAACTTTCAATCAGATGGCAGTTGGAACCATTAGTAGTATGACTCTTCGCTGGCTGTTGAAAGAGGGGTCGGCGTGCGTATGGGAGTGGTATCGGTTCTTAGCTCAACTCAGCTTATTATTTTTCATGACATTCTCAACAATCTTCTGAAAATCCACATCTCCACTTCCCCCAGTTTTTTCACAATAATAATAATAATAATAATAATAATAATAATAATAATAATAATAATAATAATAATAATAATAATAATAATAATCTCAAAGGACAATTAGTATAATAAACATTCCCCTAACTGTGGTACTTGCCAAAACTAGTTTTAGTGAGTCATGTATTATTGCTTATTGCACATTTTCCATGCGTTTTAATGCATAATACTGTTTTTGTTATTGTCCTTGTTGTCTAAGATTAGCTGCACAAGTGATGTATGAATGGAACAATGTATGAGAGCAGAGAGTTAAGAAGGGCAGAATGTCAGACGGGCATGCGTGCCCAATTTCTTAACCCTTTAAAATTAAAGTTCGTTCGTTCGTTCGTTCACCACTTCATCACTCATTGTCCAGCATTCGCACCCATTGAGAGTGACGCATCACGTACAGCTTTTCGGTAATCGTAGTTTTGTACAGTACTTGTGATATGTCTCTTAACTGATTGTGTGTCATGGAATGGTTAATTGTCTTAAGCGACTTCCCGTATCTGTCACGGGCTTATATATCGTTGAAATGTTGTCTTTGTGAAATGTTGTCTCAATTAAAATATCAATACAGTAGTTTTTCCTAAGCAACCTCGTTTACATTGATATATTATGCAATATTTCTCATACCATACTAACAACGTTAATGTCATCACTATGACACACCTAACAAGGTTCTCCTGTCTTGGACATGTAATAACAGATGATGGCAAAAGTGAAACAGAAATAAAAAAGAGAATAGGAATGGCCAAAAATGCTTTCAAAATCATGAAATCAGTGTTAACATCCAGAGAGATTAACAACGCCTTAAAATTGAGAATTGTCAAATGTTACGTATATTCAACACTACTGTATGGTGGGAAGCCTGGACATTGAACAAACAACTAGAAAGTCGCATAGACACCTGGAGATGTGGATATATAGAAGAATATGTCGTATTTCATGGAGACAAAAACAATCAAATACAGAGGTTCTAGAAAAACTGGGAATGAAAAGAGAGTTGATAAAAGAAATAACAAAGAGACAAGTGAAATATTTCGGCCACGTTAACAGACATAACACTCTTATAAAAATCATACTAGAGGGCTAGGTTGGGGGCAAGCGAGCAAGAGGCAGACATCGAATAAAATGGGAAGATAACATCAAGAGATGGACGAACATCAGTCTGGCAGAATATACACTCAGGGCGAGAGACAGTGTTGGAGATCCATTGCAACCAACCTTCATTGTGGAGACGACACTTGATTGATTGATTGATTGATTGATTGTGACACATCCCTACTTCCCATTTCCCGCCATCCGTTTTTGTTGGCTCGAGACCTACGTTTTATTTGGCACAGAATCTGCTAACAACGCTGCCCATTCTTGTAAAAGAATCTTTGGATAAGACGAAATAATAGTTGTAATCAATAAATAGTGAACACGAATACAAACAGTCAGATAGTACAAGGTCTGCCCAAAGGGTTGCAGTCAGATGTATCCGTCATAAGGCGCACCAAGAACCGTAATACCATGCATTCCGCCCTTGTTTTAAAAGCTATTTGTCAGTACCTTACTAAACAAGTTGTGCATCGCATAAAGAAATGTCTTTGAATATGCATGTTATAGACGGGTTATAACAGTACCTTGGATTTAAAAAAAAAATTTTTTGTTGCATATCCCTTACGGGACGTTGCAGTCAACACCAGCATTTTCAGCTGCTGTTGATGTACTAGGCAAGTGTTACTTTCAGTAGTTTGCCATTGCTTTCTGAACGACCGGCCCCTATACCTTTTTCGAAAAAACCAGCACCGCCGTGTTTCGAACCCGGGTATACCGGCTCACAAACCGCGTTCGCAAGCCCTTTAGCCACAGAGACCGGTTGGTACCTTGGATACATAACAGAAAAATAATGCATATATACGACAAGAGCTGAATATTGAAGAAGGTTGGCTACTAAAGACGATAAAACAAAGAAAACTGAAATATGTTGGTGACTTAAAACGTCATAAAAGTTTGGAGAGAACAATAATGGAGCAGTGTAGTATGCCCGGGAAGAGAGGAAAAGAAAGGTCAAAGAGAAGATGGGTCCAGGATGTGGCAGATGATTTCCAGATGGGTATATCGGACGCGGGACATTTTGAGAAGTTTTCGGAAGGTTATTATTCGAGCGAGGCTCTGCAAAGGACATGGTACTTAATGAATGAATTTGTCAGTATGTGTATTTTTTTATACTTGTGATATATCTGTTGCTTACTGTGTTCATTCTTGTAAAAGAATCTTTCGATATAGCGAAGCAACACTTGAAATAAATAAATAGTGAACACAAATATAAATCCCCAATTTTGTAAGGGCAAACACGAGCACATCCTGCCCAAAGGATTGTAGTCAGATGTACCCGCCAAGAGATGCCCCACTAACCATAATGCCGTGTGTTCCGCCCTTATTTTAGAAATCTATTTTTAAGTATTCATAAATTCCACATGAAAGCAAAATACATCAAAACAATTGGAATACTAGTGTAAACATTATAAAAGAATTAGAGTTGTAGAGTCGATTAACAAAATAACTGGACTTCTACTCGTATAGAATATCAAAACAATTAGACTTGTAGAGTCCATTTTACAAAATCACCGGACTTTTAGAGACTCTAGAGTTCAAAACTACAAAACAACAGTAAAGAAAAACAAGACGGTCATTTCAAATAGTGATTTCATTAGGCATATAAAACATGTCAATAATAAGTTATCCTGGTATAAATCTAATTTCATGGTTTACACTGAGTTCTGATGTAAATATTTGTCAGTGGAATGAATGTCATAGAGCAATGGTTGTACCACTCCGCCATTTGACTGTAGTTCATAGACTGGCTTGACATCAGGTCGATCCACGCCGTTGCTATGCTTCCTGTTGTCATGGGTACCATTGCGGTTTACTTTGTACTTGGATTTCGTCTGAAAAACAGTTCGAATAATGACGAGGATTCGACATTTAAGTTTTAATTACATTGCTTATATGCGGGTCATTGAATTCAATAGAGGGAGAGAGAGAGAGAGAGAGAGAGAGAGAGAGAGAGAGAGAGAGAGAGAGAGTGTGTGTGTGTGTGCGCGCGAGAGAGAGAGAAATAGACAGACAGATAAACAGACAGAGACAGACAGGCAGACAGGTAGACAGACATACACACAAGGGTGATGATTATTATGACAATGAAGACAACAACGATGATGATGATGGCTCCACAACGATGATGATGGTGGTGATGATGATGACGATAATGATGATGACGATAATGAATACGATGATGATAGCAACGATGATAATGATGATAATGATGATAATGACGACCACAATGATGATGACGATGATAATGATGATGACGACGACCACAATGATTATGATGGTGATGACCACGACGACGATGATGATGATGATGATGATGGTGATGGTGGTGGTGGTGGTGGTGGTGGTGGTGATGGTGGTGATGGTGGTGATGATGATGATGATGGTGATGATGATGATGATAATGATGATTATGATGATGAAAACAACGATTACGATGATGATGATGATGATGATGATGATGATGATGATGATGATGATGATGATGATGATGATGATGATGATGATGATGATGATGATGATGATGATGATGACCACAATGATGATGATGATGATAATGATGACGACAACAGTGATGATTATGATGATGATGAAGATGACGACGACGACAACGCTGATGATGACGACAACAACAATGATGATGGTGATGATGACGATGAGGAAAACATGGATGATGATGTTGACTACCACAAAGATGATGATGGTGGTGATGATGATGACGATAATGACCACTATGACCTTAACAACAAGAATCAACATCAATCACTTTCTTACCTGTGAGCAGCCACCGCACCAAGAATATCTGTAATACGTTCTTTCATCAACGTCCCTCCCTTTATTACAGCCTGCAGGAACAGTCGAAAACGTGAAAAAGGCACAGAATAAAGACTCGTTTCACTGCCATGAAATCTGTGAGGTATATGGTACTGGCTCCGTGTGTGTACAGACCACTCTGCACTCAATGGATGATGAGGACAATACCAAGCAGCCGCTTTTACTTTGCGGAACATTTCAGGTTACCCAGTTTAGATTCGGTCAATGTTTCAGAAAACCTGTCGTCGAGGGAGAGTCCGAATACAGGGACAGGGGGTCGGCAAGCAAGAGTTCTGGGCACTAGGCCACAGTGACTCTCCGGTAAACAATAACTGGGCGTTAGTGTATCTTTTTCTTATCTCTCCGGGAAACAATAACTGGGCGTTAGTGTATCTTTTTCTTATCTCTCCGGGAAACAATAACTGGGCGTTAGTGTATCTTTTTCTTATCTCTCCGGGAAACAATAACTGGGCGTTAGTGTATCTTTTTCTTATCTCTCCGGGAAACAATAACTGGGCGTTAGTGTATCTTTTTCTTATCTCTCCGGGAAACAATAACTGGGCGTTAGTGTATCTTTTTCTTATCTCTCCGGGAAACAATAACTGGGCGTTAGTGTATCTTTTTCTTATCTCTCCGGGAAACAATAACTGGGCGTTAGTGTATCTTTTTCTTATCTCTCCGGGAAACAATAACTGGGCGTTAGTGTATATTTTTTCTTATTTCCCCTGCCGGTTCAGTAGCGAAGAGGTTACGGACACTGTTCGTAATATTGCATAAAGCGTTCGAAAGACAGCTGCGGGCGATCTGGCAGCAGACCGCCTTGCGTTGGTTTTTACGAAATGGTATGGGTGCCGGTCGTTCAGAAAGTAATGGCAAACTACTGAACGTAAACTTGCCAAGACATCAACAACAAGAAAAAATGATGGTGTTGGCTGCAACGTCCTGTAAAAGATATGCAACCGATTTTAGTCTAGACTGAACCCGTTCAGCTGCAGGTTCACACCCATCCCTTGAGTCGTTGATCAATCCTGATTCCCCGAGGGAGTTCAGCCTAGTCCATTGCACCACATCTCTCAACAGCTGCAGGTTCACATCCCATTCCTTGAGTCGTTGACCTATCCTGATTCCCCGAGGGAGTTCAGCCTGGTCCCTTGCGCATCCTCCACCCGCCCCCCCCCCCTCCCTATCTGCCAAGACGGCAACCTGCTCGTTCGTTTCCTCTTGCACCGGCGTGCCCTGGCACGTGCGTCAGCTGTCAATCAACCATTACTTAAGTATTCCATCAACAACACAAGTACTTCCGCCTTGTCAATCACACACACTTACGTCCGCGGTAAATCACACTCATGTACTTTCCCTTGTAAACGTCCCATCTATCAAGGAATCTCCCAAGCCTAGTGGTTAGGCCACTATCCTCACGCTCTGAGGGTATTTTTTTTTTTTTTTTCCTTTTTTTTTTTCGAGTAATGTCATTCGGTTAAAGTTAAGTTATATAATATCCGTTACATGATGAGTCGTTGAGTTGAATTGAGTTAAGAACCGACATAACTGCACTCAGAACATTCACATATGTGCTCCGTCCCCTCGTTCAACAGCCAGCGATGAGCCATACTACTAATTGTTCCTAATGCTATCTGGTTTAAAGTTCTCCTGATCTTCCCTCTCAGTTTTGAGATTCTTCCTGAACCCCTGCCGATCCCCCGCAATCTCAGCTCAACTCAACTCAACTATGTTATATAATATCCTTTACATGATGTTGCAGTCAATCCCAGGATATTTATGATGTTCGTGTTCTCTTGGAAAATTTAAATTCAGTAGTTTGTCATTGCTTTCTGAACCGCCGGCACTCATACCATTATATGGGAAATCAATGCAAGGCGGTCTGCTTCCAAATCTTACTTAGCTCACCATATCAACCACACACACTTACCTCCACCCCCCCCCTCCACCCCCAATCCTATCAAACACGCACATTTGTCTCCTCCATCAACCACGCACATTTACCTCCACCTATCATATCAAACACGCACACTTACATCCTTCATCAACCACGCACATTTACCTCCACCTATCATATCAAACACGCACACTTACCTCCTTCATCAACCACGTACACTTACGTCCCCCTATCATATCAAACACGCACACTTACCTCCTCCATCAACCACGCACATTTATCTCCACCTATCATATCAAACACGCACACTTACCTCCTCCATCAGCCACGCACATTTACCTCCACCTATCATATCAAACACCCACACTTACCTCCTTCATCAACCACGCACATTTATCTCCACCTATCATATCAAACACGCACACTTACCTCCTCCATCAGCCACGCACATTTACCTCCACCTATCATATCAAACAACTACACTTACCTCCTTCATCAACCACGTACACTTACCTCCACCTATCATATCAAACACGCACACTTACCTGCTCCATCAACCACGCACATTTACCTCCACCTATCCTATTAAATACGCACATTTATCTCCTCCATCAACCACACACATTTACCTCCACCTATCATATCAAACACCCACACGTACCTCCTTCATCAACCACGTACACTTACCTCCCCCTATCTCATCAAACACGCACACTTACCACCTCCGTTAACCACGCACACTTACTTCCAGCTATCCTATCTAATACGCGCATTTACCCCATCCATCAACCTTGCACACTTACCTCCTCCATCAACCTTGCACAATTACCTCCTCCGTCAACCTCACACACTTACCCACTCCCCCTTTTTTTAACACCCAAAGCAATCAATCACGACTTCCCTCCCCCCTCTCCCAGCATCCACACACACTTACCTCCCCCTAACAACTAAGCACACTTACCCCCATCCCCGATCAACCACTCACACTTAACCCCTCCATCAAGCACTCACACCTAATCTCTCGATCAACAACTCACACCTATCCCCTCCATCAATAACTCACACCTAACCCCTCCATCATGCACTCACACCTAACCCCTCCATCAACAACTCACACATAACCCCTCCATCAACAACTCACACCTAACCCCTCCATCAAGCACTCATTCTTAACCCCTCCATCAACAACTCACATCTAACCCCTCCATCAACAACTTACACCTAACCCCTCCATCAACAACTCACACCTAACCCCTCCATCATGCACTCACACCTAATCTCTCCATCAACAACTCACACCTATCCCCTCCATCAAAACTCACACCTAACCCCTCCATCATGCACTCACACCTAACCCCTCCATCAACAACTCACACCTAACCCCTCCATCAAGCACTCATTCTTAACCCCTCCATCAACAACTCACATCTAACCCCTCCATCAATAACTCACACCTAACCCCTCCATCATGCACTCACACCTAACCCCTCCATCATGCACTCACACCTAATCTCTCCATCAACAACTCACACCTAACCCCTCCATCAAGCACTCATTCTTAACCCCTCCTTCAACAACTCACATCTAACCCCTCCATCAACAACTTAAACCTAACCCCTCCATCAACAACTCACATCTAACCCCTCCATAAACACCTTACACCTAACCCCTCCATCCAACAACTCACATCTAACCCCTCCATCAACAACTCACACCTAACCCCTCCATCAACAACTCACACCTAACCCCTCCATCAACAACTCACACCTAACCCCTCCATCAACAACTCACATCTAACCCCTCCATCAACAACCCACATCTAACCCCTCCATCAACACCTTACACCTAAGCCCTCCATCAACAACTCACATCTAACCCCTCCATCAACACCTTACACCTAAGCCCTCCATCAACAACTCACATCTAACCCCTCCATCAACAACTCACATCTAACCCCTCCATCAACAACTCACACCTAACCCCTCCATCAACAACTCACATCTAACCCCTCCATCAACAACTCACATCTAACCCCTCCATCAACCACTCACACTAAACCCCTCCATCAAGCACTCAGGCTTACCTGTTATAACAGAGACGATGATCCCCACACAAGCGGAGACGACCAATGCCAGGGTGGAGTAATGCATGTACGACAGGTACAGGTGATCACTGACTCTGTTGTGTCAATAGAATAGATAAACAAACCATTAAGACTGCGTAAATGTAAACATATATGTGTGTTCTCTATATTGTCTATGTACCGTCGCAACAATATTGTCAGTCTTCATCCTTTAGTAGTGGCAATATATTCTCCGATCCTTGTGCTTCTTTAGGTCCACCCAGCCTCAAATGCCGGGTTCTGGATATCCTTTCTAAAAATCAGTGATGGGAAAACGGTAGAAGAGAGTTAGTCACTCGTCTCCCGACGCCGTTACTTAGGCAAATGCAAGCCTAATCCATCACACTTGAACAACATTACCTGTATTTCATAAATAAACACACATAGTATTATTTGCCGCTCACAGAAAGAGAAGAAGGAAGTAGAGACTAGAAGACGCACTAGACAACATAAAATTAGAAAGCTATAATAGTTACCGTCCGGGATCGAACCTGTCGCCTCCAAATGACGACGGCGCTTCGCTGCAAGAACAAGTGTACTTCGACGCACGACCAAAGTCTCTAGTTGTTCGTGCGTCGAAGTACACTTGTTCATTTGTTTGTGTACCATATTTGTTCCATACCTACTTTTTATTTGGCACTTAATCAGTTCATATATTGATTACAAGTTTCAATTGAATATTCTAAGCCATATATATTGTTGTCTTAATACGAGGGGGCTTCAAATGAGAAGCTTAAATGCTCTCTGTCTGTCTGTCTGTTTGCCTGTCTGTCTGTCTGCCTGCCTGCCTGCCTGCCTGCGTGCGTGCGTGCGTGCGTGCGTGCGTGTGAGCGTGCGTGTGTGTGTGTGTGTGTGTGTGTGTGTGTGTGTGTGGGTTTTTTTTTTTTTTTTATGCTTAAGTATATTCTGAAAAAGCACAGAACAAATGTATCATTTTTCGATGTAGTCATCACTGTTTTCAATGCAAGTCCTCCAACACCGATACAGTGCTTGGATTTCCGTTAAAAAAATTATATTCTCTTGGTCTCGTGTGTAACCACTCATGCACCACCTGCTGTAGCTCTTCATCGGACCGAGAAGTTTTGAAACTTCCTACTCCACTCACACACTTGCTGGACTGACAGGCATACATCACCATACTGGACTTTCATTCGATGAGGAATTTCTATAGGTTTCACTCCTTTACTTATCAAAACTGGATAACAGAACGCCGCCCCTCTCTAGTGCATCTCAAAAATGGGGCGGCCATCTTTAAACTGTCCTTACAATGTCACCGTGTTCGTCAGCACCGTGATGTCAAGTGCTTAACTCTTGACATCCTTAACAACAATTTTACACAGGAATATCAATTGTGGTACCCTTTGAGGCCACTAAGGCATTTCATAAATAAATACAGAAAGTATTGTTTTGGCGCTCATAGAATTGAGAAGAGGAAGTAGAGACTTGAGGATTCTCTCTTCCTTCTTCTGACTTCTATCAGTATCAAAACAATACTACGTGTGTTTATTTAATAACAATAATATTGACAGGTTACAAGACTGTGGCATGATTGATGTAATCTCTAACACAATTTTATGGTTTTCATGTGAAGCCCCCCTACCCCCTTCCCCACCCCTCAAATATTTATTAATCGTTAGAATTGAATATACTAAGTTGTATTTCTCATGAGAGTCTTCCTGGTGAAGTGATCAAGCCGTCTCACTCGGGCTCCGAAGGTTGTGGGTTCGATTCTGGGCCGCGTCCTTCGGTTAACGAGTGCATTTTTTTTATACTCCTGGGGGTCTACGCTGGTGCTAAGGAGTTCGTGCTTTGTGCGACGCTTTCCACGCTGCGGAAAAAGACTGAGCGATATGGGATAAAACCCGGTGCAATGAAGTCGAC
This sequence comes from Cepaea hortensis, assembly GCA_963921405.1. Taxonomy (NCBI): domain Eukaryota; kingdom Metazoa; phylum Mollusca; class Gastropoda; order Stylommatophora; family Helicidae; genus Cepaea; species Cepaea hortensis. Next base: position 94,724,952 of record OY992876.1, on the reverse strand, counting down.
CCTGTCGACTTTTAAGCGACTTTTTTTTCAATGTATTATTATATGAATATTCAGAGGGTCCAGTCAATAATTGTACCATCACATAACGACAGCCATGAACACTTACATCTCCTCTTCTAGCGTTGAATTCAAGAAAGAATTTGTCAAATTGTCTGCGAGTCCAGGGGTGAATGTTGTATAGGCTGTTGTATTTTGGACAGGGCACCCGTCGCTGCTTAAAGGCAAGTCTCTCTTTGGTGGTGGGTTGAAGACTGGGTCTACTCCCACATAGAAGCACACAGCCAGGCTGGTTATCATTCCTATACCGGCACCCTGGAGGGAGAAAGGAAAGTGAAAATATGAGCTGTTCGTGGGGTGGCAATATATCTCTGTGTGTGTGTGTGTGTCTTATGTGCATAGTGTGTGTGTATGTGTCTTATGTGCATTGTGTGTGTGTGCGTGTGTGTGTGTGTGTGTGTGTGTGTGTGTGTGTGTGTGTGTGTGTGTGTGTGTGTGTGTGTGTGTGTGTGTGTGTGTGTGATGGTGGTGTTTGTCATTTGTGTGTTACAGCAATTATGTGAGAGCGTTGGGTTTTTTTTTTTTTTTTTTTTGGGGGGGGGGGGGGAGGGGGGGGGGGGTTAGGGCATTTTTTGTGAGGTAATGTTTGTGGCAGAGCAGCTATTTGTGAGGTAATATTTGTTTAGTTTAGTTTAGTTTAGTCGACGGATCAACATCACGGCACACGGGTGTAAACCATAAGTGCTCCGTTCTACTCCTAACTCAAGCCTGATTCCGGTGAATCTCAGCTCAGTGTACAAACTCCGTAGCACCGGTGAGAATCCTGAAATACTTTGGTAGATTTTTAACTCCAAATTTTGCCCGGGCAGCGCCGTTAGGCCACTCTTTTTCCATTTCCAACTGAAAAGCGATTTTTTTACGTGCGCAAAAATACACATGGGTGTCCGATCTCGCTACCCAGAGACCAGGGGAAATTTTGTTACTAGAAGACCACGTGAAAAAATCCCGACCCTCATCGGGGCTAGAACCGTGGACCTCCAACACATGAGGCGGACACAATACCTCGAGACCTGAGGTAATGTTTGTGGTAGAGAAATTATTTGTGAGGTAATGTTTGTGGTAGAACAACTATTTGTGAGTTAATTTTTGCCGTTGAGCAACTATTTGTGAGGTAATGTTTGCCGTTGAGCAACTATTTGTGAGGTAATGTTTGTGGTGTAGCAATTATTTGTGAGGTAATGTCTGTGGTAGAGGACCTATTTGTGAGGTAATGTTTGTGGTAGATCAACTATTTGTGAGATAATTTTTGTGACAGAAGAACTATTTGTGAGGTAATGTTTGTTGTCGAGCAATTATTTATGTGGTAATTTTTGTGATATCAGAACTGTTTGTGGTAGAGCAACTATTGGTGAGGTAATGTTTGTGGTGCAGCAACTATTTGTGAGGTAATGTTTGTGGTAAATCAACTATTTCGAGATCATTTTGGTGAAACGGCAATTATTTGTGAGATAATTTTGTTGTGGAGCAATTTTTTATCCTTTATATCGTGAAGTAATTATTCTTGATGTAGTGTATGTGTGTGTGACAGTCAGCTGTTCGTGAGATCATGTGTGTAGTAGAGAAATTAGTTGTGTGTGTGTGTGTGTGTGTGTGTGTGTGTGCGTGTGTGTGTGTGTGCGTGTGTGTGTGTGTGTGTGTGTGTGTCTTTTACAGCATATGTGTGTGGGATAGTGTGTGTGCTTTTGTGTGTTAGAGCAAATCTTTGTGGAGTCAGGCATGTGGTAAAGCAATTGTGCGTGGCGTCATCTGCAGAAATATCGACTGGAGAACTAAAAAAAAAAAAAGGGGGGGGGGGTGACCTAAGAAAGTTCACGGTGGCCGCGCTAGCGAAGTCGATAGTGAACTACGCTGAGCACAGTCGAACGCGAGTCAGACGCCTGGGCGCGTTGATTGTCAAAGTGAGGGAAAGATCGGCCACCAATTCCTCTGCTTTCAGGGCTTTAACATGTGATGGCGCTATCAGATCACAGGCCCCTAGGAGGAAACTAGCTCGGGTCCATCTTATTAATAAGACAGCTCATTAGAAAACCCACAAGTATTAATTGGCACTCATAGAGGTATAAGTAAGAAGTAGAGATTAGAGGAAACACTAGATAACATACACATTGACAGCTTTAGCTGCCATACAGGGATTCGAAGCTTGGTGCGTGTCCAGTCGGTCATGCGTCCTATCTGACTTGTTCCTGCAGCAAGGCGCTGTCGTCGTTTGGGGGTGACAGTTTCGAATACCTCCACAGTAACTATGGCTTTCATTGTTTATGTTGTATAGTCTTCTCTTATGTATTCTACTCTGCAGCTCAGCCGTGGAACAAACTTCCCCAAGAAATCAAAGACATCACCAATCCCTATACATATAATCGTAAATTATTCGAACACTGTCTCAGTACGGATTACCTTCCCCCTTAATAATAAAAATAATAATAATAATAATAATAATAAAACCCTAGAATAACAGCCAGTCCTCTTTTGGCAGGCCAGTATATTCCACATAGCTAATAACAAGTGCCACACCATTCTTTAATATTACTGAGTCGTGTTGTATTGATTTTTGCATTTTACCCATGCCTTTATAATGCATATAATGCTGTTCGCAGCTATCCTCGAATGATGTGTGAATGAAATAATGTATGACAGAGAGTGATAGAAGGGCAGAATTCAATGTGTTTTTTTTCTATTTGAATGTAACATTCACAATTGATGAATGAAAGATGAGTGATTGAAAAGGCCGAATGTAAGACGGGCCTGCGTGCCCAATTTGTTTCCCTCTGAAAATAAAGAGTTTTCGTTCATTCGTTCGTACTTCTATGAGTGCCAATTAATACTTATGGATTTGTTTGTGTGCTAGCCATTCTGGTGGTGGCATTATGCACAGTGTAGATGTGAGGGCTGTTGGTTGTTGAGACCTCTGTCTTTACCACTTTTCACACGGGGCAGTGAGTAGCATTTCATGTGATATTCACTGGCACAGGAACAGAACATAATGGGGACGAGCCGTTTCTGTGAAGTTGGAACCACGACTAACTAACTAACTTGTGTGCTAGCCTTGTCGTCTGATAGAGTATTGAACCACCTATGTTTGGAGTGCTGTGAAGTTTGTTCTTAGTAATAAACATAAGCAGCAATAGAGAGCCACCAGTCTGGATAATGATGATCACCCATGCCAGTAAAAGGACGGGGAAGAAGAGAAGGTGTGTGGAGCGAGAGGAGACGGTGGGGAAGAAGGTGAGGAGGAGAATGAAGAATATGAAACAGAGAAATAAGAAGAGGAAGAATAATATAATAAGGAGAAAGAAGAAGATGGGGAAGAAGAACGAGAGGAAGAAGAGGATGAAGAAGAGAGGATCCGCTGATGCCGAGGTAGCGGGTTCAACCCGTACAACGGGAAGCTGGACTAAAATGTTGACTTCGCGTCCTTGACTTGGGGACGTAAATTACAAGTACCTCAGACGTTGCACAGGGTTCGCCTGATTGCAGAGACACTGGTAATAGGGAAAACTAATCCACACACAAAAATCAGTCCAGTGCACTAGAAGTAGTAGCAAGTATAGACTACACTAGAGTTCAAAGCGAGCAGGCGCAAAATAAAAGAGGGAAAGGGGAGGAAGAATAAGAGGAGGTGGCCATGATGATGTTGGAGGATGACGAGGAAGAAGAGGAGAAGGAAGAAGAGAAGGAGAATGACACAGAAGCTATGAGGTAGGAAAACACGCGTACTAAACATACCCAACTGTTCATGAACGGAATGAAGATGCCACCGATCATCAACCCCAACAGGGGTCCACCCACTATCCCAAAGACACTGAAAGCAATCATCACGGCTGTCTGTCCCATCAGACTGGCCAGATAAGCTAACGAGATTGTCAGCGAGCCAAATGTGATTGCTGAAAATATATGAAATTGTACACGTAAAGCATGTTACCAATGTTGATAATAATATTAATAGGCAAAAGTTCGCTTTCAAACTATAGGCGCATATAGCTTAGTTAATAGATTCAGTGCCGAAGGATAATATATCGCCAAATATGACCACTATTCGCACAGAAGGATGATATGTCGCCATACTAGGGTTGTCGTCTTATTTGTTTCGTTTCGTGGTATCTTCCGCAATTTTAATGTTCAGTGAATTGAAATTCCCATTATAATACTTGTTCACGTGATTGTGTCCCATGTTTGGTCCTAACCTACATTTTTGTTTGCCACTGAATCAATTTAGGGATTTTAAATCAGTGGTTCTCAACCTTTTTTGGCCTATGCACCATTTCACCATATGTCAGAATGCCATTACCACGTTTCAGCGAACGAAAGACGAAGAATTCCCCCCCCCCACCTTTTTTTCCAAAATTGTCAGCCTCAGCAGGTGCACTTTGTATATCTACAATATTGTATTAACACAAAAAATTAATCATATTACAATAAATGAACAGTTAAAACGTTAAAGTATTGTCACTTAATACACGACACCAGAATGCCAGAAAATTGTGCTTCATCAAACAATACGCTCAATAGAAAAACCAGGATATTGTGCCTGAAGCCATTTTGAGTCTGCGAATCTGTGGTCTTAATTTCCACATTCCCCCCCCCCTCCTCGCCCCGCCCCCTTGGAAATAGTAAAATTTCCCCTTGGGGGTATTCCCCACTGGTTGAGAACCACGGTTTTATATGGTTTAAAAGGCAAAAGGATTGATTTCATTGCACCGGGTGTATCCCATATGGCTCGGTCGCTTTACGGACGGCGGTCTGCCGAAAACGTCGCGCAAAGCACGAATTCCGTAGCTCAAGCGACAACCCCAAGGAGTCTCCGAGAAAATTGCACTCGTGAGCCGAACGACGTCGGTCGGAATCGAACCCACAACCTTCGAAGCGCTAGGCAGGCAGCGCAACTATTTCGCCATGAAGGCCCATATAGCTTAGTTAATGAAAGATTAGCTTTATTGTAAATAGTAAAGAGTTAAGCTAGTAAGGATCCTTTGACAGGTCTAGCAAACCAGTATGGAATTTACTTGATCCTAGACAATACAAGTTGTTAGAAGATCAAACGTGGACTCTGGAGGTGTGGATATACGGAGGCGTATGTCGTATTTCATGTAAACATCAATAGAGGCCCTGGAGATGTGGATATACAGAAGAATATGTCGTATTTCATGGAAACATCAATAGAGGCCCTGGAGATGTGGATATACAAAAGTGTATGTCGTATTTCATGGCAACAACAATAGAGGCCCTGGAGATGTGGATATACAGAAGAATATGTCGTATTTCATGGAAACATCAATAGAGGCCCTGGAGATGTGGATATACAAAAGTGTATGTCGTATTTCATGGCAACAACAATAGAGGCCCTGGAGATGTGGATATACAGAAGAATATGTCGTATTTCATGGAAACATCAATAGAGGCCCTGGAGATGTGGATATACAAAAGTGTATGTCGTATTTCATGGCAACAACAATAGAGGTCCTGGAGATGTGGATATACAGAAGAGTATGTCGTATTTCATGTAAACATCAATAGAGGCCCTGGAGATGTGGATATACAGAAGAATCTGTCGTATTTCATGGAAACATCAATAGAGGCCCTGGAGATGTGGATATACAGAAGTGTATGTCGTATTTCATGGAAACAACAATAGAGGCCCTGGAGATGTGGATATACAAAAGTGTATGCCGTATTTCATGGCAACAACAATAGAGGTCCTGGAGATGTGGATATACGGAATAATGAATCGTGTGTCATGGAAACAACAAAAAAGACCCTGGAGATGTCGATGTAAGATGAATCTGTCGTATTTTATTGGAACAACAATAGAGGCACTGGGGCTGAGGATATAGAGAAGAACATATCGTATTTCATGGAAACAAGAATAGAGGTCCTAGAGATATAGATATACGTACGAATATATCGTATTTCAAAGGAAGAACAATACAGACCCTGGAGATGTGGATATGCAGAAGAATATGTCATATTTCATGGAAACAAGAATAGAGGCCCTGGAGATGTGGCTATACAGAAGCGTATGTCGTATTTCATGGAAAAAACAATAGAGAATCTGATGATGTGGATATACAATATAATGTATTCTATTTCATTGAAACAACATTAGAGGTCTTGGAGATGTGGATATACAGAATAATATGTCGTATTTCATGGAAACAACAGTAGAGGCCCTCGAGATGTAGATATACAGAAGAATATGTCGTATTTCATGGAAATAAGAGCAACATAGCCTGAGATAATGAGGGAGAGAGAGAGAGAGTTAGAGAGGGAGTGATGGGGAGAGATGTTAAGACAGACAGGCAGAAACACAGACAGGCTGAAACACAGACAGGCAGAAACACAGACAGGCTGAAACACAGATACACATAGCGAGAATGAGACAGAAAAAGACAGGCAGATTGACAGACGAATAAACTGAGAAAGAGGCTGAGACAGAGAGAGGGTGAGGCAGAGGGAGAGATGAGTTGAGACAAACACACACACACACACACACACACACACACACACACACACACACACACACACACACACACACACAGATAGATAGATAGAGAGTAAAATAGCGAGTTAAAAGTTGAGGCAGACACATACACAGAGATGGAGATAAACAGACAGATATAGAGAGACAGACAGACAGACACAGAGAGACAAATCAAAAAATCAAATCAAATCAACTTTATTATAAAAGGGTCACAAATTGGGTATGCAGGTCCGTCTTACATTCGGCCCTTCCATTCACTCATCTTTCGTTCAAGAGCATTATACATTCACATAGGAAGAAAAAAAAAGAAGAAAAAGACAGGCAGACAGACTGATAACAAAACAGACAGAGAAAGAGTGAGACAGACTGAGACAGACTTAGACAGACAGACAAGAACAAAGGGTTACACAGACAGAGAGGGAGACAGAAACAGACAACAAGACAGACATACAGAGAAAAAGTGAGACAGACAGACAGACAGACAGACAGACAGACAGACGGACGGACGGACGGACAGACAGACAGACAGACAGACAGACAGACAGACAGACAGACAGACAGACAGACAGACGGACGGACAGACAGACAGACAGACGGACGGACGGATGGACGGACGGACGGACCAGACAGACAGATAGACAGTTAATAAACAAAAGTAACACTAGTACCTAGAGCAATAGTAGCAACCGTAGACGCCTTCCCCGACGGCACACTGTCTTTCATGGCTCTGAAGCAGGGCTTGAAGACATCCTCCAGGGTGACAGCCGTCAGAGAGTTGATCCCCGAGGAGATGGTGCTGGAGGACATAGATCAGATTTATAAAAAAAAAAAAATTTTGTTGCGTATCCCTTACGGAACGTTGCAGTCAACACCAGTATTTTCAGCTGCTGTTGATGTACTAGGCAAGTGTTACGTTCAGTAGTTTGCCATTGCTTTCTGAACGACCGGCCTCTATACCTTTTTCGAAAAAACCAGCACCGCCGTGTTTCGAACCCGGGTATACGGGCTCACAAACCGCGTTCGCAAGCCCTTCAGCCACAGAGACCGGCTTTAGAGACCAGCTTTAGAGACCGGCTTTAGAGACCAGATTTATAGGTATTGGTTAAATCCCATAACAGTAAAGAAAAGAAGCGGAAGTCTGAAGACATCATCATCATCATGTGCCATGCCAATAGTCGTGGGCGGTCATGTTTCGCCATCTCTCACGATCAGAGTCGTGGATCAGCTCAGTGTTCTTGTCTCGACCTTGCCACGTGGCCAAGCCATCAAGGTATTTACTTCTCTGTCTTCCCCTTGTTCTCTTCCCCTTGATCTTGCCAGTTGTCACCATGTTCTCCAATTTATTTCTCCTCATAACATGACCAAACATGTGTGACTGTCTACGTCTAATTTCTCTAATCAGTTTACGATTTTCATTTGTTTCTTGTAGGACTTGGTCATTGGTTTTTCTGTCCTTAGTAATCGTTGCATTTTCCTCAGTAACCACATTTCCACAGCCATCAGATGTTTTTCAGCCTGTTTGCTCGTTGTCCACGCCGAAGACATTCTTCACAAGAAAAGAAGGTAAATCCGAAATGGTCGTCGACTTCAGTTCACTAAGGTTTTACTCCGTCTAGCTCGGTCTATCTCTGCAGTACGGGAAACCGCCTGCCAAGAGCATCCCAACAGCCACCTTAGTTCATCTTTATGCAGCCTGGAAACGAACTCACGACATTCAGAGCTGGAGGCAGGTGATTTTTCACATTCAGCTAAGAAGCCCCCCAGCCCTCCGCCGTCCTTCTAAAGAAAAATACCCCTTTAACACGCTTTACGACGCATTGGGCATATAGCGCTAGACCTATGTGTTATACTCGTCGTTGGGGGGGGGGGGGGGGCTGTGTGGTCTCGATGTATGGTGTCCGCCTCGAGTGCTAGAGGTCCCGGGTTCAAGCCCCGGTGAGGACCGGGATTTATTTCACGTGGACTTCTAGTAATAAAATGTCCCCTGGTCTCTCGGTAGTGAGATGGGACGGCCTAGTGTATTGTTGCGCACGTAAAAAAATCCCTTCGCACTTGGAAATCGAAAAAGAGTAGCCTAACAGCGCTGCCTGGGCAAAATTTCGAGTTAGAAATCTACCCAAAGTATTTCAGAATCCTCGCCGGTACTACGGAGTTCGTGCACTGAGCTGAGTTTCTCCAGACTCAGGTTTGAGTTAGGAGGAGAACGGAGGACTTATGGGTTACACCCATGTGCGTTTATGTTGATCCATCGACTAAACTAACCTGTTATACTCGTAGATGAGTCACACTCAGTGGGCGATGCGAATATCACATCGGCAGCCTAAACGTCTCACAATTTTGCAAATAAACATGCACTTCATTATACAGGTACAAATACACCTACTTTGTTCGACGCACTAGAAATGAGGGTAACAATGAAACCTGTCTGATATAAACACTACAGTCAACGGTAACAAACAAACCTTCCTCATCAACACACTACAAATAACAGTAACAATTAAACATACCTGGTCAACACGTTAGAAATGGTAATAACAAACAAACCTGCCACAGACAAATCAATCCCCAAATAATCAGCCATAAACAAATTAATCACCAATAAATTATATACAAACAATTCAACCACCAACAAATCAACCACACACAAATTAATCACCAATAAATCAGCCACAAAAGCATCAGCCAAAAACAAATCAGCCACAAATAAATTAATCTCCAACAAACCAGCCACAAAGAAACCCGCAACAAACATACTTATTTATTAGAGATACTAGAAATGGCAGACACAAACAAATCAATAACAAACAAATCAAACATATACAAATTAGCCACAAACAAATACACCACCAACAAATCAAACACAAACAATCACCAATAAATCAGCCACAAAAACAGCTGCCACGAACAACTTATCCACAAACAAATTAATGTCTAACAAATCCGCCACAAACACACCTACCTGATAGAGGCACTAGAAATGGCAGCCACAAACACACCTACCTGATAGAGGCACTAGAAATGGCAGACACAAACACACCTACCAGATCGAGGCACTAGACATGGCAGCCACAAACACACCTACCTGATAGAGGCACTAGAAATGACAGCCACAAACACACCTACCAGATCGAAGCATTAGACATGGCAGCCACAAACACACCTACCTGATAGAGCCACTAGAAATGGCAGCCACAAACACACCTACCTGATAGAGGCACTAGACATGGCAGCCACAAACACACCTACCTGACCTACCTGATAGAGGCACTAGAAATGGCAGCCACAAACACACCTTCCTGATAGAGGCACTAGAAATGGCAGTCACAAACACACCTACCTGATAGAGGCACTAGAAATGGCAGCCACAAACACACCTACCTGATAGAGGCACTAGAAATGGCAGTCACAAACACACCTACCTGATAGAGGCACTAGAAATGGCAGCCACAAACAGGCCAGGCAGTCCAGGAAAATCCCCCATGGTCTCCATCACAAAGAAAGGGATCAGCTGGAAGAACAAACCATAGTAAATCATCTACAAATATATATATTTCTTCTCTTCTCCGTCTACTGAGGTCCATCATTGTCCTATATTATTTAATTAACCAATTTAGTTTCAGTTCTGGCCCCCAGGTAGCGAAGCGGTTGGCAGGTTTGCCTGTATGCCAAGTTGTAATCTGTTCGTATCGCCATTAACAAGTTAAACGTTAGTTGCATATCCTTTACAGTACGTTTGCTGGCAACACCAGCATGTTTTGCTGTAGTTGATGTCTTCACGAGTTTACGTTCAGTAGTTTGCCACTGCTTTCTTAACGACCGGCACAAATACCATTTCGTAAAATACCAGCACAACGCAGTCTGCTGCCAAATCACGCGCGGCTCTGTTTCTAACCCGGGTATGCGAGATCTCGAACCGCGTCCGTAAACCCTGCGCCACGGAGATTGGCTCGTATTTCCAATCATTCATTCAGTAGCATGTCCTTTGCAGAACCTCGCTTCCATAACAACCTTCGGGAAAACCTCTCGATCACAAGCAAGATGTCCCGCGTCCGATACACCCATCTGGAGATCATCCGCCACATCCTGCACCCTTCTTCTCTTTGGCCTTCCTCTTCCTCTCTTCCTAGGCATATACCCCACCATTTTTGCTCTTTAATCTTTCATAGTGTTTCAAGTGACCAACATATTTAAATTTTCTATTTTTTATCGTCTTTAATAGCCAACCTTCTTAACATTCAGCTCTTGAGGAATGGATGCAGTTGTTCTTTTATTTATCCAAGATAAGACATATGGGAGTCTCCGTGGCGAAGTGGTTAAGCCATTTGACTCGGGCTCTGAAGTTTGTAGGTTCGATTCCGGGCCGCGTTCTTCGGTTACGATTGAATGTTTTCGGAGACTCCTGTAGGTCGTCGCTGGAGCTACGGAGCTCGTGCTTTGTGCGACGCTTTCCGCTCTGCGGAAAGAGACCGAGCCATATGGGATAAAAACCAGGTACATTGAAGTCGACCCTGTCGACTTTTAACCGACTTTTATTATAGTGTGCAGTACGAAATACTACAGACTTACATTATATTCCAACGTGTTCATAAGAAATACTGAAGACTTTCATTATATATCTATGTGTCAGTAAGAAATACTATTGACTGTTACATTATATTATATTATTCTCAGTGTGAAATACTTCTGAATCATCTCATCTTATCAGGTTCCTCTTGTACCTTGCGGTGTCGAGGTGAAGCGTAACCAGGGTGAGAGTGCCCGAGTGTGAACTTCATATATCGAGGTCCCCATGGTCTCTGTAATTCCCTATATCCATTGTTTATGTGGCCGGCCTTTTCCTTTGTTTACGTCTGGCCTGTATATCATTGCTTGTTGGGGTATCCTGTTAGTTTGTAATCTAGTTATATGGGCAAACCATTTAACCTGCTTTTTTTTGATAAAATCTAGCGCTGATATAACCTTAACTTTAGTCCTGATTTCTTCATTTCTGATTTTCTCTCTTCTTGATACATTGAGTATTCTTCTTATGAATCTTATTTCTGGTGTTGTGATTTTTCTTTTTTTTTTTTCTTTTTCTGACATTTTCCAGGTTTGGCATTGGTAGCATACAGTTGGTAGGAAGATTGTGTTGTAAAGTGCTTTCTTAGTGACTATTGATACTTGTTTGTTCTTTAGTAAAGCTGCTATTTGTCCAGTGAGTTGGCTTGCCTTATTGCATCTATTTTCGATCTCGTCTATTGATTTGCCATTTGATGATATTATACGTCCTATGTACTTGAAGCTCTTTACTTGATTCAGGGGTCTTCTTCTAGATGCATGTTTATTATACCACTGACTCTTACATTATATTCTAGTCACAATGTGAAATATCACAAACTATTTCATTATATTCTACTGGTCTCAGTGAAATACTACTGACTGTTAAATTATATTTTATTCATCAGAATGTGAAATACGACAGTCTTATATTGTATTATATTGGTATCAGTGTGAAGTCGCATAGACTGTTACATTATATTCTACTGTTACATTATAGTATATTGGTCAATTATTGGTAAAATACAACAGGCTGTTACATTATACTCCAAGGTCTGGTAGCGAAATAATACAGATGTTTACATGGCATACGTGAATGTATGTTCCATGTGTGAACATTCCCCTAACTATGTGAGCCAACTAACCACAATCAACATTGAACATCCTACCCGTTCAAACGCCGATGCTGACGATGATGATGATGATGTCGACGATGAAAATGATGATGATGATGATGATGATGTCGACGATGAAAATGATGATGATGATGATGATGATGATGATGATGATGATGATGATGATGATGATGATGATGATGATGATGATGATGATGATGCCGACGACGATGACTATGATGACAATGACGATAATGACGATGTCGAAGATGACGATGATTATCAAGATGAGCATCGCCAACAGCAACAGAAGCGTTACTGACCTGGTCCTGATTAGCCACACGCCCAGCCAGTAGAGGGTCGCAGGTCTCGTAATACGCATACATGATCAGCCCCAGCAGAGACAGGACGGTGATGTACATGAGCCACAAGGGCAGATTCAGCAGGAGTGCTCTGAAAGATCAAAGTAAAATGTACATATGTTTATTGTCCCCATGGAGACATGCAATGGCCCATGTAACTGCTGATTTTACGGGCTCGAACTAAGTAGTCCCTGATATTTCATGCCCCAAAGGTATCCCTGATATTTCATGCCCCAAAGGTGTTCCTGATATTTAATGCCCCAAAGGTATCCCTGATATTTCATGCCCCAAAGGTGTTCCTGATATTTCATGACCCAAATGTGTTCCTGGTATTTCATGCCCCAAAGGTGTTCCTGATATTTCATGCCCCAAAGGTGTTCCTGATATTTCATGCCCCAAAGGTATCCCTGATATTTCATGCCCCAAAGGTGTCCATGATATTTCATGCCCCAAAGATGTTCCTGATATTTCATGCCCCAAAGGTGTTCCTGATATTTCATGCCCCAAAGGTATCCCTGATATTTCATGCACAATTGTTGCCCCTGATATTTTATGCCGCCCCCCCCCCCCAAGTAGTCCTTGGTATTTCATACAACATGTTTGTCCCTGATGTATCATGCCCTAAAGTAGACAATTGCAGAACGTGTCGCGCTGGGTTTTAACGTGTTGGTATGGGAGCCAGTCGTTCAGAAAGCAATGGCAAACTACTCAACGTAAAACTTGCCAAGACATCAACAACAGCAGTGCTGTTGCTGACAGCGATGTCCTGTAAATAGGGTAGGCAAAAGAAAAGTAGACAGTATATCATGCCCTAAAGTTGTCCTTGATATTTCATGCCCATATGTAGTCCCTGAAATTTCGTGCCCTATTGTTAGCCCTGATTTTTCATGTTCTATTGTTCTCCCTGATATTGCATTCCCAATTGTTGCCACTGATATTTCATGTCCTACAGCTCAATGATATTTTAGACTCTAAAGTAGTCCATGATATGTCATGCAACATTTTTTCCCCTGACATTTCATGCCCTAAAGTAATCCATGACATTTCATGCTCTAAAGTAATTCATGATATTTCCTGCCCTATTGTTGTCACTGATATTTCATGCCCCACTGTTGATACACACACACACACACACACACACACACACACACATATATATATATATATATATATATATATATATATATATATATATATATATGTGTGTGTGTTTGTGTGTGTGTGTGAGTGCGTGCGTGCGTGCGTGTGTGTGTGTGTTTTGTGACATGGATTTACACACAGTAGCCCCAAACAATAGATTGCACAATTAATTGCCTGCCATATTTCACTATATCTCGCCAGGTGCATACAGTAAAGATATCTTTCAAAGTGAATAGGATGAAGATGGGGAGGCGGATGTGTAGGAGGAAGAGGGGGAGGAGAAGGGAGGAAGAAGAAGAAGTGAGAAGAGGCGTAGGAGGAGGAGGCGTAAAAGGAAATGAATAAGTAAGACTAGGACGAGGAGGATGAGTGTTAAAGAAGAGGGTGAAAAAGAAGAAGAAGAATAGGAAGAAGAAGAAGCATAGCAACAGCGACATCAACTGATACTATCCAATAATAATCGTTACTCACATCCGGGCTTTCGTCGTCGTGGCCACACAGGCGTATCTCTGAAGATTGGTTTGATTGGCTCCGTACACGGTCATCATGGTGGTGCATCCACCAATTAGAAGCGTCCAGAATGAGTGACGAATGAATGGGCTTGGGTTCATGCTGCAAAAGAAGACATGAATGGAAACTTTATTTCATGTGATGTGGAGTTACAATTTCGTGTCACGTTGAAAGTCCAACAACAAGAAACACGCTGTAGCCAAGATGTGCAGTGTGGGAGCCGACAAGAAGAAGACGAACGTGGAGAGCCTACCTGCTAGCTGCATCAAAGATTCTGATACTACAGCTATTACTGAAGCTACCACGAGGGAGAAGATCGACAGCCCAACACAGACAAGAATCAAGACAACAGAGAAAAATGAGGAGAAAGACACCAGAGCAGGGAACATCGACTCAAAAACAGTCCGATGGGTTGTCAAGCGGATTCAAGTGGAGCTGACAGACGAAGAAATCCTGAAACAGCTACGAGAAAAGAATCTTCACATCCTATTCGTGAAGGTGGAGCGGCTCCTCACCTACTCCAAGATACCCACAACCTTGGCGGTGGTGACATCGGAGGGCAGCGAGATGCCGACCACAGTATCAATCAACAAGAGAATGCAGCAACCAAAGAGATTCATCCCAAGAATCACTCAATGTTCCAGATGTCAGAAGGCCGGCAACAGCAGAGCAACGTGCTCTGTTGCGCCGATCATCACGCCTTCAAGGAGTGTCAGCTGGCTAAGCTGGACACCGACTTCCGAGAACACAACAACAAAAGAAAGTGCGCCAACTGCCTGGGCAAACATGGAGCAAGATACCTGGGCTGTCCGTACCTGCAAAGACACAGAGACGTCTTAAAGATCGCCATCACCACAAAGACACCATACAACGAAGCAATACGGAGGTGCGAGACAGCCACGGGTTGCTCACAAGCGGAAGGAGCCCAACTGCAAAGCCAAATAGACGAGCTAAAGAAGCAAATCATGCTACTCCTAACACCGTCACAAACCAGTGACAATGAAAAACTGCTTGCTTAAATAAAGGAGATACAGCAAAACATCAAACAAGAGATGGAACGCATGGTCGAGATGAAGAAAGAGAACGAAGAAATCCTACAAATGATCAAGACCGAAAGAGAACTGCATAGAGCTGAAATGGAAATCCTCCAAAAACAAACCAACAGAAACCATACAAGAACTCACAGTGAAACCGCAAGACCACAACCAAGAGATCGAGCCCGAACCGCAAGCCACAGCCAACAGCCTGAGGCAGACGAAAGGAAACCAATATCTCGCCAGACATCCGAAGAAAACCGAGATGAACACCCTGATGACGACACGGAGAGAGCACGGGTTCCTACCTTGGAGGAGCTACGAGAATCGCAAAGAGTGGAGAAACTCAGGCACCAGGAATTCAAACGGTGTTGGTATGAAAGAGAAAAGAAGAAACCGAAAAAAAAACCAGGAGACCGGTAGACCCAACTAGACACTTGGAACGTGATTACGCCGACTACTCGTACTACAAAGAAGACAGAGAAAGAAAACTATGGCTGAGCACGGAGGAAAAAAATCGAATGGCAGCAGAAGCTCAAACTCGAAGAAGAAAAAAAGGCGCAAGGCGGAAAATAGAAACGTCGAAAAGCTCCTTCAGAAAATACACAAAAAAGGAGACTAAAAGACCTAATAAAAAGTCCTTATACGGACTGCAGCCAGTCAAGCCAGACGAGCCAGGAGCCTACACCAACAAAGAAAACCACAAGACCAGACGAGCACAAAGGATTGCCGCCGACCGATCCCCCAGCTGACGTCACAGACACAAACCAACATAACCAGTCCAAGATAGGACTCAGAAAACAAGAATTAGGGTGAATGAACCCACAAAAACCACGGACCTCAACAATAACCGACGCTGAGGAAGCAGGTTGAAATAGGCCGAATTTGGAATTTTTGTTTTGAAAATTGGAATTGGGAATTGGAGTGTGATGTTATCTTTAAGAGTTGAGCTTTCACAGTTGGTGTTGCCGGGGTGGTGGGGTGGCTAGCATGCCTGTATGGAGGTCCAGTGGTCATGGGTTTAGTTTCGCTTAGAGGCCAATATGTTGGAGTTGACCTGAGCGCCTAGTTCCCCCAGTTTAAAAGGGGTCCTTGGGAAGTAAAAGGGAGCCTCCGTGGAGAAAAGTTTACGCAGCCTGCCTCTCGTTCTGAAGGTTGTGGGTTCGATTCCGGTCTGCGTTGTTCGGCTGACGAATGCAGTGTTCTCGGAGACCACTGGATGTCGGAGCTGGAGCTAAGAAGTTTGTGCTTGATGCCACGATTTCAATAAGCTACCCAGCGGAAAGAGACCGAGAGATATGGGATAACACGCAATGAAGCCGGTCCTCTTGCCTTTGAAAGCCTATGGAGAGAGTGTCAAGCGACTGAGGTGTGTTGGTTACATCGTGCCTTGGGTATCAGTGTAGGGCTATACCGTAGGATTATGTGATTATGCTGAGGAGGGTGAGAACAGGCAATCTTCGTGCAGAGTGGCTTGCTTCTCTTCGGAGGTCACTGATAGCAAGCATCACCTGGATCTTTTCTCCGGGGCATGCCGGTGTGCTGGGGAATGAACAGTCGGACAGATTGGCTGGCTCGGCAAAACTTGGTGGAGTATTGATGCATGACAAGACAGACGTGGTTGCGGTCTTGTGGGAGCACATGTACACCTCGGAGGAGCAAATGAATCACCATAGTCTGGTAAGAATGAGACAGCGAGGTGTGACGAGGGGATCTGGCCGACGCTCGACGCTCAGTGGAAAGGCGAGACGGACATATAATCAGATTGCTACTGGAACTATTAGTGTTGAACTCTTCGCTGGCTGCTGAGGATGGGGACGGAGCGCATATGGGAATGTCCCGAATGCTGTGATGTCGGTTCCTAAATCAATCAATCAATCAATTTTGTGGCGAAAGGGTTACGACTGCACGTTTTAAACACAGCTGCGTGCGATTTGGAAGCAGGCCGCCTTGCTTTGGTATGAGTTCTGGTTGTTCAGAAATGTATCTGCCTTTCCTTTGCTCTTTTTTCCATGACGGTTGGTAGTTTTCCCTAAGCTTTCTTCTTGTTTCTCTAAACACTCTACGGCTACTGTGGAGGGCGGATGAGCCATTGACCAGGCTGATATACTGAATGCTCTACGAGAAGTAAGTCGTTTACAAGAACCAAGTGATGACTGTGAATCTGCATTCATGGTCAGACTGCGAGAACAGCAAGTTAAAAGAGGTCTGGCCAGACAAGAACACTACGCAGGAAGCCAAAGAAGATTAATAAACCAACACAGAACTGGTGTTGTGAGCCGCTACACGCTGCGGGAAGTACTGGGGAGGGGATCCGAGCACTTATAGACTGAATGGTTCGATGTGCAATGAGGATGATCTGTCGACTAACTAACTAACTAAACATGTACGATGTTAATTTATTACTGGAAGGACTGTGATGAAAATAAACTACACAGCAAAATAAAAATAGATACTTTCCAAATATTCTAAGTGTTAGTAACAGTAAAAGACCCTTGTAGGAGCCTTGGCCATGTGGTACCAGGCCCATATAGTATGGACAAATCTGCACTCAAAGATGACATGGTCAGTATCACGTCTGCAACTTTTATTTCCCAAGCCATTTGCTGGTACTCATTTTAGGCGGGGGTCAGCCTGTGAACACAAGTCAGCTTTGAAATCCCCGCTCCGATTAGAATTCGAACCTATGACCATCAGGTCGGGGGTGGGATGTGCGTCTATTCACTGCGCCACTTCGGCCCACATTCTAGTTTTTGTCGTAATACATTGTCTCAGAGGGTAGCGGGGTAGGGGTATCCCCTATCAAAGAAGAAGTAAGGCGCTTCCTTCCCTCGGCTAGCCTATGGGACACCCTTGGGCAAGGTGGAGTACCCGTTTAGTCTCCCAAACAAAGTAATGTGAAGTCACGTGAGCAGGTGGTGAATTGGACTTGGGAGCAGCCGACTGATAGTTGTGGTTATGGTTTCAAGTCAGTGGCGGTGGTCAGAGTATCTCTCAATATAGACAATGGCTATGGTCATCTGATCAGTATAGTCACTGCAGGAAGGAATAATGTATACTTCCCTCCTTATTGATTCCCGGGCAGAGGAGGCTCGTCAGCCTTGGTTGGTATCTCCTCTAAGAGAGGAAACTCTAAATCTTACACCTGCGCTGCCTTGCGGGTATACCCATATGGGAAAGGCTTCGGGAGTAAACCCTGAGGACATATCCGGAAATAAGAGTCCCTAAGGTAGATCCATGTTGTAAACAACATAGTTCTGGCAACTCCTGCGACGGCACCAATGCCAAGCTGCATTGGCTTCTGCCTTTCCCTTGGAAAACGTCGAAAGGAGGAACTTGCTACTGAACAACAACTGGTTCTCCGAATTCCATTGCCCAAGCTTGTGCCCTGAAGAGGTCATTTCAGCGCAGTGTAACAGCGATGACACAACACGGGAAGCAGCAGTTAACGGTGCAGAGCAAGGCGCCAGGGGTTGCTTCCGACGGTGGGAGAGATCATCAACTAGACAGCTACCGCCCGCCTAAACTGGGCAGTCCCCCAGTCAATAAGGTGCTGTCTCGCCACGGTTCATCTGCTGCTGAGTGTGTGTGGAGCTTAGGGACAAAATCCTTACACATGGACCGCAATGTATACACCTAGCAACAAAACTAAAATAAAACAACCGGCCCTAAGGCTGATGAACATGGAAGGTAAGAACCATGACCCCTGACATCTTAGACGATCTAAACGAGATTGTCGATGCCCGCAAAACTGCAGTAATAAACAACTAACTACTCAGACTGGGGATAGACATTGGCGCCCTGCAAGAGACCAGACCCCAAGAATCTGGAAGCATCAAGGAGAGGGACTTCACTTTCTACTGGCATGGCAAGCCGTGCTGAGAAACCAGGGAGCATGGAGTTGGCTTCGCTATCAGAAACAAGCTGCTTAAGTTCATCAATCTACCAAATTATGGCACTGAGGGAATGCTGAAGCTCCAACTCCAGACAGAGGCAGGCCCAGTTAGTAATATAAGCGTTTACGCCCCAACACTAACTGCAGCATCAGAATCTAAAAAATAAGTTTTATGACGACTTAGCAAAGTGGTCACTGAAACATCAGATAAACAACATATATTTATTCTGGGTGATTTAAACGCCAGGTTTGGCTCCAACCACAAACCTTGCCTTTATGACTAGGACAGTTTGGGTTGGGAAGATCAATCACATTGGACAACGTCTCTTGGAATTCTGCAGCCATCATAATCTGTGCGTGACCAACATCTACATTGACACGAAACCTCAACACAAGGTGTCATGGAGGCACCCCAGATCAAAGAACTGGCACCAACTCGACCTGGTGCTCACTAAACGCAGCAATCTCCACAATGTACGGCTATCATAGTGCGGACTGCGACACCGATCATTCACTCGTTTCCAGCAAGATGAAGATAAAAGCCCAAGAGAATCTACAGAAACAGAACAGAAGGAAGACCACCCATTGACACCAATGCCACTCAAAACAAAGAGAAGGTCAACAAATTCATTCAGGCTCTAGCGGAGACTCTGCCTGGCCCCACAGATGCAGTCATTTTCGCGACACCATCTACAACACAGCAATATCAACATTTGGCAAGAAGCGAACTAAGTCAACCGACTGGTTTGAAGCACACTCTGAAGAGATGCTCCCTGTCCTAGAGATAAAGAGGCATGTATTTTCAGTGTATAAAACATCACTTCAGAGAAAACATTGCAGGCACTGCGAGCGGCCAAAAGTAATATACAACAGTCCGCAGGAAAATGTGCGAACAGGTACTGGCTACAGGTCTCTACTCAAAATCAAACTTGTGCAGACACTGGAAATATAAGAGGAATGTACGAGGGCATCAAGCAAGCTGTCGGTCCATCAAACAATAAGATTGTTATCAACAGAGAGGGTAATCATAAAAGATTGAGCGAAACAAATGGATCGCTGGGTAGAACGCTACTCAGAGCTATACTCAGTGGAGAACACTGTCAGAGAAGAAGCTCTGGAAGCCATTGATCAACAGTCCACCATGCATGCTCTGGATAACGAACCATGCCTCACAGAAATCAGCGAAGCACTAGACATTCTTAAATCCGGCAAAGCACCAGGAAAAGATAGTATTAGACCTGAAATTTTAAAATGTGGCAAAGAAACAATCATCCCAGAACTGTATGCAATACTTCAACTTTGCTGGAAAGAAAAATTAGTACCACAAGATATGAGAGACGCAAACATTGTTTTATTTTATTTGTTTTAATGTTCCATATTCCTTACAGGATGTTGCAGTCAACACCAGCATTTTTCAGCTGCTGTTGATATGCTAGGCAAGTTTTACGTTCAGTAGTTTGCCATTGCTTTCTGAATGACCGGCTCACATACCCCCGTAAGTTACTAGCGAGGCGCGATCCGCTGCCGAATCTCGCGCAGCTGTTTTCCCCACGTGGATATACGGGATTACGAACAACGTCATTAACACCTTGACCTCGGAGACGGGCAACGTTGTCGCCATTTATAAAAACAAAGGTGGCAGAAGCGACTGCAACAACTATCGCGGCATTTCCTTACTCAGCATTACAGGCAAGATTTTCGCTCGAGTAATCCTTAAAAGATTACACATTCTTGCTGAAAGAATCTACCCCGAATCACAGTGTCGATTTAGACCCAGCAGGTCCACCATAGATATGATTTTCTCACTCCAGCAGCTCCAAGAGAAGTGCAGAGAATAGAGGAAGCCATTATATATTGCCTTCATCAACCTCGCAAAAGCATTTGACTTGATGAGCAGAAACGGCTTTTTTAAGATCCTTGAGAAGATAGGATGTCTACCCACCCTGCTAAGTCTTGTGAAATCATTTCACGAAAATATGAAGGAGACTATTTTATTCGGTTCAACATCCCAGTCATTCAGCATAAGCAGCGGAGTAAAGCATGGCTGCCTGCTTGCTCCTACACTCTTTGGTGTCTTCTTCGCCGTTCTCTTAAGGCAGGCATTTGGGACTGCCACTGAAGGCATGTACCTCCATACAAGATCTGATGGCAAACTTTTTAACCCATCAAGACTCAAGGCAAAGACCAAAATAAGATCAAGATGCGTAAGAGAGCTACTTTTTGCAGATGATGCAGCACTGACTATTCATGTAGTATAAGATCTCCAACGGTTCATACACAGATCGTTTTGCCGCCGCCTGCAAAAACTTTGGGTTCACCATCATCCTAAACAAAACACAGGTGATGGAACAAGATGCTGGTGCGCCTTCATCAATCAGAATTTCTAATTAGGAACTGAAGATTGTCCATGAGTTTGCGTATTTGGGTTAGACAATATCAGATAATCTTTCATTAGAGACAGAAGTCGACAGACGCAATGGAAAGGCAGCCACAACACTTTCCAGGCTAACTAAAAGAGTTTGGGAGAATAATAGACTAACAGAGCGTATAAAAGTCAAAGTATATAAAGCTTGTGTTGTTAGCATACTACTCTATGGGTCTGAATCCTGGACTTTGTACTCATGACAGGAAAGAAAGTTGAATTCTTTCCATATGAGATGTCAGAGACGTATCCTAGGCATATCGTGGAAAGACCACATAATAAACAAACACGTGCTTGAAAGAGCGGACATTACGACAGTGCAGTCCCTCAAAAAGCAGAGACGCATCCGGTGGCTGGGCCACGTATCTAGAATGGAGGATGAACGTATTCCCAAAAATCTCCTATACGGAGAACTAGCCACAGGAAAGAGGCCAACCGGAAGACCCCAAATGCGATATAGGGATGTGTGTAAGCAAGATATGAAAACCGTTGGCATAGGTCCAGATACGTGGGAAAGAGTTGCAACAGACAGATGTTCCCGGAGAAGAGATGTACGAAGCGGACTGGTGCTCTTTGAGCGCAATCTGATCCAACAAACTGAGGATAGGCGGCACAGGCATAAAATGCAGTCACTTACTGCGGGACCTGCCTCGTCTTACAGATGCGGAAATTGTGGCAGAGATTGTCACTCTCGCATTGGACTATACAGTCACCAGAAGTGCTGTCAGGTACCTTCCAATTCCAATTTTTGATACGAATGACCCCTTTCAGCCGTCGATTTGTCGACTTGACTATAATTGGGGCCTTTATGGTGTAGCTTGTATTCGTCTTTCGTATATTGGACTGCTTGTTGTCAGCTTCCTGGCTTCTGATGGGTTGATTGTGTTCGTTACTTATTGGGCTTCAATGCTACTTTGCTGTATTGGGGTGGCAGGGGCAGCCGAGGTTCCTGGCGCCATGGTTGCCGAGGCAGTTGGCGCACTTTTGGTTATTGTTAGGCCTCCTGGAGTCGGTGTAGATTTTTGCATGCTGGCACTGACTATATGTATGCGGTCCAAGGCAGTACCTGTATACCTCCATCTCGCTCTTACAGATGGCACGGGTGTGCCAGAACTTCTGGCACTTAGAGCACTGCAGCACTCTCGGTATTAGCGCTCTGAAGCTTGATCTTTCTTGTCGAATGTGATGAATTGAAGGATCTCTCGGTCCCTCGATGTTACGATGACGACTGTGGAGGGGATGTTATTCTTGCCTATGATCCTCTCAGCATTGGTGATCTTGAGTTTCCTGTTCTCTCTCGTTTGCATCTCCCTGATCTGGTTGATGGTGAGATGGCTCTTGACTCGTCTGATGACCCATCGTTTCA
>OY992876.1:94684540-94697040 GCA_963921405.1 Cepaea hortensis | reverse complement strand
TATTAGTTGGTTGGTTGCTTGCTTGCCTGGCTGGCTGGCTGGTTGGATGATTGGTTGGTTGGTTGGTTGTTTTATTGCTAGGTTGGTTATTTGTTTGATTGGTTTATTGATAGGGTGGTTAGTTGGTGGGTTGATTTGTTGCTAGGTTGGTTAGTTGGTTTATTGTAAGTTGGTTGGTTGATTGTTTTATTTGCAAGTTGGTTGGTTGGTTAGTTGCTTTATTGCTAGGTTGGTTGGTTGCTTGGTTGCTTGGTTGGTTGATTGGTTGGATGCTTGGTTGGCAGGCTGGTTGGTTGGTTGGCTGGCTGGCTGGTTGGTTGGTTGGTTGATTGGTTGGTTGGTTAGTTGGTTTATTGCTAGGTTGGTAATTTGGTTGGTTGGTTTATTGCTAGGCTGGTTAGTTGGTTGGTTAGTCGGTTGCTTTATTGCTAGATTGGTCGGTTGGTTGGTTGATTTATTGCTAGGTTGGTTGGTTTATTGTGGGTTGTTTGGTTGGTTGGTTGATTTATTGCTAAGTTGGTTGGTTGATTGGTTGGTTTATTATAGATTGGTTGGTTGGATTGTTGACTGATTGGTTGGTTGGCTGTTTGGTTTATTGGTTGGTTGGTTCTTGGCTGGTTGGTTAGTTGGTGGTTGGTTGGTTTATAGCTATGTTGGTTATTTGGTTGGTTGGTTGGTTGATTGGTTGGTTGGTTGGTTGGTTAGTTGGGTGGTTGGTTGTTGGTTGGCTGATTGGCTGGTTGGTTGGTTGATTGGTTGGTTTTATTGCTAGGTTGGTTATTTGGTCGGTTGGTTGGTTAGTTGGTTGGTTGATTGGCTGGCTAGTTAGTTAATTGGTTGGTTGTTTGGTTGGTTGTTTGGTTGGTTGGTTGGTAGTTGGACTTGATAGAGTGAGTGAGTGAGTGAGTGAGTGAGTGAGTGAGTGAGTGAGTGAGTGAGTGAGTGAGTGAGTGAGTGAGTGAGTGAGTGAGCGAGTGAGTGAGTGAGCTAGTGAGCGAGATAGCTAGCTAGCTAGCTAGTTTTAGTTAGTTAGTCAGTCATTTAGTTAGTTAGTTAGTTAGTTAGTTAGTTAGTTAGTTAGTTAGTTAGTTAGTCAGTCATTTAGTTAGTTAGTTAGTTAGTTAGTTAGTTAGTTAGTTAGTTAGTTAGTTAGTTAGTTAGTTAGTTAGTTAGTTAGTTAGTTAGGTAGTTAGTTAGTCAGTCATTTAGTTAGTTAGTTAGTTAGTTAGTTAGTTAGTTAGTTAGTTAGTTAGTTAGTTAGTTAGTTAGTTAGTTAGTTAGTTAGTTAGTTAGTTAGTTAAGCCTTCTTCTATAAGACTGTGACATTTTGATCTCCGTGGTGAAGTGGTTAAACCGCCAGCCACACACTCCGAAAGTTGTGGGTTCGATTATGTCATTGGATTAACGAGTGAAATTTTGTTGCAGACTCTTAGGGGTGGTCGCTGAGGCTACGGATTTCATGCAGATAAGTCTGTGTCTGCCGGTCTCCCTGGCAAAGGATCTATTGACTTTCTCCGTAATCCCGTATATCCACGTGGGTTTACGCAGCTGCGCGAGATTCGGCAGCGGATAGCGTCGCGTTGATTCCTAACGGGGGTATGTGCGCCGGTCGCTCAGAAAGCAATGGCAAACTACTGAGCATAATTTTGCCACGACTTCAACAACAGTGGTAAAATGCTGAAGGTTGACAGCGATGTCCTGTAAATAAGATATGCGAAAAAAAAACGTTTGTGTCTATCAATGCATTTAACAACTAATGTTGCTCCAACTGTTTTGTAGATCTCGTTTCTAATATGGTCCTTTCTTGATTTGTTCGTTGCTTGTCTCAGGCATCTCATTTCACAAGTAGTCTTGTTCTTTAGTTAGTGCCCTTGTTTGGCTCATCATAAGGTTCAGCTGGGTATTGTACAATGATAACAACAAAGAAGTAAATAAACAAGCGAACCAAGGAGGGAATGCACATACTAAAGAAATGTGAGGTAACTTACAATGACTACAGCGAACGCTAAAGATCCCATGTAGCGGATTGTTTTGTTGAACCGCAGCTCCAGATACTGAAACAACACAAACAGACATTACAGATGGAGAATGTGTCTGGTAATTTTCTAAACATTTAACTCTAAACTTTTAACTCTTAATCGGGAGGTTCTGTGGCGCAGTGGCTCTGCGCCTGCTTTGTGGTCAGAAGGCTGCGATTTCTCATCTGAACTCTGCCACACGGTTCGCCAGGACAGTGAAGCCCATCCTCTTGCCTGTGAAATCTTTTTTTTTTTAATCTGTGAACTATTACCATTTAGAGAAACTAAACGTAGACAGTCTGAACTATTACCATTTAGAGAAACTAAACGTAGACAGTCTGAACTATGACCATTTAGAGAAACTAGACGTAGACAGTCTGAACTATTACCATTTAGAGAAACTAGACGTAGACAGTCTGAACTATTACCATGTAGAGAAACTAGACGTAGACAGTCAACATTCTTGGTCACGTTATGAGAAGAAATAAACTGGAGAACTTGGTGACAACTGGCAAGATCGAGGGGAGGGCAGAGAAGTAAATACCTGGATGGCTTGACCACGTGGTACGGTCGAGACAAGAACACAGAGCGACTCTGATGATCGTGTGAGATGGCAAAACATGACAGCCCATGCTTATCGGCACATGATGTTGATTATTAATATTTAACTCTTAATTCTTAACATGATACCTTTATGGCATGATGTTGTTTTTTGTTTTTTATTTCGGCTTTCGACGCATCGTATAGCAGGTCCTCCGCAAAACATTGCTCTCATCACGGAGAGTTTCCCTGGGTATGGCTGATTGAGCTAAGGAGTTCGTACTCCGTGCGACGCTTTTGGCTGAAAGAAACCGAGTTACACGGGATAAACAGGACACATATTTCGTGGTTGTAAAGACTTACAATGTATGATGAGGATTTTTTTTTTACGGATGTGACTGCGTTGTGCCTGTTTACAGCAGAGCTGCGTTCTTGCACCGTTAGGCCGACACATCCGACTTCTGCGGGCATTTGTTGACCGGGTTAACCTTCCCGGAGACATCCTGATTTGTTGGTTAGATGTGAATAATCTGGACGACTGTGAGCTTTCATCTCAAGTCCGATCATTGACATTGAAGTCGTTGGAGCCCAGAACATGGCTTGCATCTGAGTTGGTGCAGAGACTATTCTCTAGACCCATTACCAAACTACCATCTCCATTTGGAATACGATGCTGAGCTGCCCATCCACTCTCAAAGTTTATAAACCATCGGGGAGTGCGGTACCGGCACTGGAATGTTACATCTGCGGTCAGGCGTGCAAGGGTGTCGCCGGGACGTGACTCAGCACAGCATTTTAGGGACTCATCATCATGTGCCACACCGATAAGCGTGGGTGGTCATGCTTCGTCATCTCACGCAATCTCCGCAGTCGTGAATCAGCTCCGTGTTCTTGTTTCTATCTTACCAAGTAGCCAAGCCATCCAGGAATTTACTTCTCTGTCTTTCCCTTGTTCTTTCCCCCTCAATCTTGCCAGTTGTCACCAAGTTGTCCAATTTATTTCTTTTCATAATGTATCCAAATCAAATTGTGGCTGTCTACGTCTAATTTCTCTAATCAGTTTACGGTTTTCATTTCATTCTTGTAGAACTTGCTCATTGGTTTTTTTTTTCTGTCTGTCCATGGTAGTCAATTAACGGACTGGATGAGATTAAACCTAGTTTGTTGATGTATTCTTAGCAGGATTTATGTTCTTCATTGTCAACAGATTTAAACTCAAGGCCCAAAAGGGAAAACCAGATTGTAAAATAATATAATATATTATAACAGCCTTTTTACATTTAATTCATCATCATCTTCTTTCAATTTTGTCGTCAAGGTGTCGTAGGGAGGAATAGCTGATGTTCCAGTGCCCGATCGGTGGCACAGAATAGTGTCATTCCGTGTGACTGTACAATGTTTTTAATGTCGTTAATCCATTTTCTTCTCGGGTGTCCTCTTGCTCTCGTAGCAGATCTTCTTTGATATAGCAAAAGTGCTGACTGTTGATGGTGGTGCATTCTAACGAGATGGCGGAACCATTTGATCTTCTATCTGTCAATGTATGTGACACAATGTGTTGTTCCCAAAAATGTCTGTCTGATAACAACATTTCTTACTCTGTCTCGGATAGTTAAGTTGGCAGATCTTCTCAGGCACCTCATCTCTCAAGTGTTGATTTTGCGTAAGTGTGATTTGGATTATGTCCACGTTCGGCACTGGTAGCAAAGTTACATCTAATTTTTTTCTTCTAATAGTCAACGTTGCGTGGCGTTGGTGATCATGTCTGTCCACAGCCCTCTGTCTCGTGTACTGCCAATCTTCTCATAGTCCATGCCATGTGGCGTTGGTGATCATGTCTGTCCACAGCCCTCTGTCTCGTGTACTGCCAATCTTCTCATAGTCCATGCCATGTGGCGTTGGTGATCATGTCTGTCCACAACCTTCTGTCTCGTGTACTGCCAATCTTCTCATAGTCCATGCCATGTGGCGTTGGTGATCATGTCTGTCCACAGACATCTGTCTCGTGTACTGCCAATCTTCTCATAGTCCATGCCATGTGGCGTTGGTGATCATGTCGGTCCACAACCTTCTGTCTCGTGTACTGCCAATCTTCTCATAGTCCATGCCATGTGGCGTTGGTGATCATGTCTGTCCACAGACATCTGTCTCGTGTACTGCCAATCTTTTCATAGTCCATGCCGTATGGCGTTTGTGATCATGTCTGTCCACAGTCATTTGTCTCTTCTTCCGTCGGCCATTTCTGATACAGATCTTCGCCCATGCCATGTTGTTAAACTGACCACCATCTTGTCGCTTGGTCTCCCTCTGCTTCTCTTTCCCTCAAGCTTTCCCCGTCTCGTGACATGACCTGGACTCAGCATGCCAGAATGGATAAGAGCGCTAGTTCTTAAACACCCGGTGTGCTGATGTCGAGGTAGCGGGTTCAACCCCAACACTGGTCAGTTGGACTAAAATGTTGATTTCTCGTCCTTGATTTGTGGACGTAAATTACAAGCACCTCAGAAGTCGGAGTGGGTTCGCCTGATGGCGAGGGACACTGGTAATAGGAAAAGCTAATCCAAAATTAGTCCAGTGCACTAGAAGCACATGTATGGACTATGCTTGAGTTCAACGCCAGCGAGGCCCTAAAATATGACATGATCAAATAATGTGGAGTAACTTCTTCTGGTGTGAGTAACCAGTTCTCTGTGTGAGTTGACTTCTTTCAAGATTTCTTCATTACTCGTTCTATCCGTCCACGGTCTTCTCATCATTCTTTCTATACAACCACATCTACGCAGCTCCCGCATAATTCCTCGCTTTTTCTGCTAATTGTCCATGATTGGCGTCCGTACATGAGGATTGGCTCAGTATACTTCTTAAGAACGCTTTACCTCTGCATGTCTTTTGCAGGACGTTGCAATCAACCCCAAGCCCAAGCTGACCTTCTAGACAATTTTACGTTCAATAGTTTGATATGGCCGGCTCCGTGGCGAATGAATTACTGACGCAGTTCGTAATCCCGCATGTCGCGTTCGAAACACAGCTGCGTTGGTGTTTTTATCAAATGGTATGGTGCCAGCTGTTGAGAAAGCAATGGCAAATTATTGAACATAAAACTTGCCTAGGAATCACGAACAGCCAAAAATGCTGGGGTTGACTGCTACGTCCGTAAAGGATATGCAACTAACTTTTTAGTTTGATATCATGCCGACTCCGTGGCGACGGCTTTAAGGACGCAGTTCATAATCCCGCATACCGCGTTCGAAACACAGCTGTGTTGGTTTTTATGAAATGGTATGGGTGCCGGTCGTTCAGAAAGCAATGGCAAACTACTGAACGTAAACTTGCCCAGGCATCACGAACACCAAACAATACTGGGGTTTACTGCTACGTACTGTAAAGGATATACAACAACAACAAAACAAGTTACTTAAAAGTCGACAGGGTCGACGTCATTGCTTCGGGTTTTATCCCACATGTCTCGGTCTCTTTCCGCAGCGCAGAAAGCGTCGGACAAAGCACGAACTCTGCGGCTTTAGCGATGACCCACAAGAGTCTTCGAAAAATTACACTCGTGAACCGAAGGGGGAGGCCCGGAAAAGAACCCAAAACCTTCGGAGCCTGAGTAAAACGGCTTGACCACTTCGCCACGGAGACTCCCGGATATACAACATTTTTTTTTTTTTTTTTTAGTTTGATATCAAAGAAACAAATTGTGCCTAAATGTGCAATTAAAGTACATGACGTTATTTTTGGGGCAAATACAGAAATTCAGATATCTAGGCACACGAATAACATCAGATGGAAGATATATTACTGAGATAAAGAACAGAATAGGACAAGCAAAAACTGCATTTTATCAAATGAAGAACTTTTTGTGCAGTAAGTCTTTGTCCTCGAAAGCTAGAAAAATATTTCTTGCATGTTACATAGAACCAGTTTTAACATACGGTTGTGAATCCTGGACAATGAGTAAACAGGCGAAAAAATTCCCTGGAAGCCTTGGAGATGTGGTTTTATAGAAGAATGCTGAACAAACAAAATTAGCAATCTGGATGCTTTAAGAACAGCTCAGTCGTCAAGACAACTTATCACAAACATCAGAAAGAGGCAGTCATCGTTGTTTGGCCACGTTATGAGAAGACAAAAACTGGAACATGTTATGATAACCGGAAAGATTTGCGGAAAGAGAGATATAGGAAGACAGCGTGAGAAAATTCTTGACAGTCGTGTGTCATGGCACCGAAGGGCGTCAACACACAAATTGATCCATGACGTCGGAGATCGTAATTTGTGGAGAGGCATGATCGCTCAAGCCAGGCGGCAAGACACTGGATGATGAGTCTGCCATTGCTTTCTGAACGAGAAATCATTGTTGAAGTCCAACTGACTGGTTTAGGGGCCAATCCCGCTGCCCAGCCGTCAGTGCACCAGAACTGCAAGATCAGTACCGCGCTTAGCGTTCGTTGTCTCGAATGGCTGTGTAAGGTGCACCAAATCTGAATCTTCCCAGCCGACGTATGTTAGCTAGACAGGTGTTTCGAAAATTTAACCGCATAGTGAAGCCAGAGTCGTGGTATGAGCGGGCGAAAGAGCAAATTTGTACGACCTTTCGACAAAGTCTCGATAAGCGTCCTCTCTCTCTCTCTCTCTCTCTCTCTCTCTCTCTCTCTCTCTCTCTCTCTCTCTCTCTCTCTCTCTCTCTCTCTCTCTCTCTCTCTCGATGAGTAGTGGGCCTGCAGTCAGTAAGCTGGCATAGCTGTTCGATCAGTCCTACCTGGCGTAGCTTGGAAGCTCGTCAGTAGGCGTCCAATGGTTTTGCATGTATCACCTTGTACTTGGAGGGAGCGCTTTAGCGATGCTACTCTTGGCCTGCGTGTGCGTGATTAGTCCGTCTGTCCGATAGATATCTGGTTGATCCTGCCAGTAGTCATATGCATATAACGGGCTTGTGGCAGCCTAACGTCCACTGCACCTGTGCTCGTCTCCAGTCGTCTCGACTTGTCTTGCTACCGGATTCAGATGGACGCAGGCGAGTGAGTGAGGCCGACGAATTGTGCAACTCTTCCTCACTATATTCCAATTTATCGCGCAAGTAATTCCTCATCGAAATTACTGGATGAAATGAATGGTCATCATCATACTTGATGGACAAACATTTTAAGATCTAGAGCAGCTCTTATGACTGCTCGTCATCTAATTAACAAACATATATTCTGAGACAAAAGAAGATTTGTAACAAGACGTTCGTACACGAAAGGTTGGACAAGGACAACTTACTTCGTATGCGTTTGTTAAATGAAGATTGTGGAAAATGGGCACGATGAATAAGGTCACCACGCCGAAACACAGGATCAGACCAAAACACCACAACCACTGCTCGCCTCCGCGAGTGTAGACTTCAGCAGGTATTCCCAGTATTGTCGTAGCCGAGGTGAACCCGGCGCTGAGCGACAGGGCTACAGGTAAAACTGGCAGGTTTCTGTTACCTGCAAGACAAGCAGGTGATAGATGTGTTTTGTTACACGAACAGGTAACATCCGTTTCAATACTGTTTAAAAGTTAGTAGCCTGTCCTTTACAGGTCGTCGCAGTCAACCGTAGAATTGTTTGACTGTTCGTGATTTACTAGGCAAGTTTATGTTCATTAGTTCTTGCCTTTCTGCACGACCGACTCTCATACCATTGTATGAAAACCAGCGCAGTTGCGGTCTGCTTCCATATCGCCGACAGCTGTGTTGCGAACTCGCTATGCGGGATGGCGAACTACGCCCGTAACCCATTCGCTGACGTGTTTAAATGAGAAAGGTAAAATAGTCCCTCCGCAAACATTGACGTTGTATGTGACATCTTCAGTAAACTGTCATCCACTGCCTGTAGTACCTTGCGGTGTAGGTCATGGGAATCTTGAGCCTGAGGAATTAAGTCAGCCTGGCTAGTGCAATGGCCGCGAACTGTGTGTGTGTGTGTGTGTGTGTGTGTGTGTGTGTGGGTGGGTGGGTGGGTGGGTGGGTGGGTGTGTGTGGGTGGGTGGGTGGGTGGGTGTGTGTGTGGGTGGGTGGGTGGGTGTGTGCGTGCGTGTGTGTGTGCATGCGTGCGTGCGTGCGTGTGTGTGTGCATATCCCTTACAGGACGTTGCAGTCAACATCAGCATTTTTCAGCTGCTGATGATTTACTAGGCAAGATTACGCTAAGTAGTTTGCCATTGCTTTCTGAGCGACCGGCTCACATAATCCATGTTACCAATGCGGCTACCGATTCTCGCGAAGGTTACGTTACTCACGAGAATATACCGGATTACGGAGAAAGACGTTAACCCCTAAGCCAGGGAGACGGGCCCGCGAACTGTGCACGTTATGATTTTTCTCTTTTGTCCCCGACAGCACACAACACCACACCCTCCCGAGGATTCGAACCCTGATCTCCCGAAGGAAAAGCCGGCATTTGTCTTCTTCTTTTTCTGCGTTCATCCAGGATGTTATTTTAGACGTAATTGCGCTGTACCTGTTTACAACAGAGCTGCAATATTTGCGCCTTTCGGTTGACACATTTTCAGGCATTTGTTTGCCGGATTACCTTCACGGGGAATCCGGCATTCTAGCTACTCGGCTAGTCACTCCTCGAAGTCTAAAGTAAATTAAGTAGCACATAACCTCTGTACACGCCCTAATGCGCATTGGACACATGGTGCTTGACCCAATCGGCACACTGTGGGTGATGTGGTCGCCTTGACTTCCCAAGACATTTTCTGATACCCATCTCAGGCTTAGCCGAGCTGGAAGCTGACGTTATTTGGAATCATCCACACAAATGGGATACGAACCCATGACCAGCAGGTCAGCATGCGGACAACTACTACGCTACCAAGACTTTCATGAAGTGTTAGGTCTTCATCTATTTTAGGTCAGGGCGTATGAAGTGAGGTGGTCAGTTACCTTCCGCATGTTTTCTCAGATAATTATCAGAAAACACTGAAAGTTGCTGGTACCCAATTTTACTAAGCTGGGTCGACCCCAGAGCCACCCTGGTGGGTCCTTGATTACAAAGTCTCGGGCGGGGATTGAAAAGGCACCTGTGAATTCTGTTATATGTAATGTCATCTTATCATCTCATCTCATCTCACCTCATCTCATCTTATCTCATCATATCTCATTTCATCTTGTTCCTCTTGTACCTTGCGGGTTGAGGTGAAGTATAAACAGCGGGAGAGTGATCGTTTATGGGTTTCAAATATCTAGATTACAATGGACTCTGTTAATCCATTTGCCCATCGTTTGCATGGTCGGCCTCTTCTTCTGGTTCCATCTGGTCTGTACATCATTGCTTGTTGTGGTATACTGTCAGTTCGTATCTTAGTTATATGGACAAACCATTTGATTT
This sequence comes from Cepaea hortensis, assembly GCA_963921405.1. Taxonomy (NCBI): domain Eukaryota; kingdom Metazoa; phylum Mollusca; class Gastropoda; order Stylommatophora; family Helicidae; genus Cepaea; species Cepaea hortensis. The sequence goes on along the minus strand of OY992876.1, from coordinate 94,687,118 downwards.
CCTGTTTTCTAATAAATCTAACGTCTCTATAACCCCACTTTAGTCCTGATTTCTTCATTTCTGATTTAGCGACCCCAGTGGCAAAGTGAAGCGAAACGGAATGTACCATGGCTAGCAAACCCACTTTATATAAAGTCAGAATCATTTGCAATGTGTTACTACATGCTTGGTCCATACACTTGTTATACGGCTCTCAGCTGAGGGATATGGCTGAACGTCTCTAAGCCAATTTCTCGGGTGTAAATGCCTGGCCGTTACTCACACTCTGCTGCATGGAGATGAGATGCTGAGCCGGCAACATCGGTAGCCTACCACGTGAGCATTACCAAAGGTGGAAAAAGCGTCCCAGGGGCAAGGAATGGTTACGATGTAAGTCCGCATCAAAAGCTCATTGAGTGAGCGTAATCAAAGGTGGAAAAACGTCTCATTAACACGAATTGGAACACTTGGCTAGCGAATCAATTACGCGGAAGTCCGAAGTAAAAGCTTGCTGAGTGGGTGTCGTCTGCCGACTGACCATTCCTGGTTTGCATGGGGAGCGGCCAGTAGTGAACGAAATGCCCAATATACGGAAGTGAGGAAGTGAAGCAGCCATGCGCAGGACGTGACGATACCTTGGGTGAGCCCAGGACCAGAGCGCTGTGTTGGTTCTGCAATTATGGAAGCCTCCTTGAATGGCTGGGAATGCCCATGATTTGCCCCTGCCTTCCCTTGAGAGTTAACCGTGATGTATTTGGCTGTTCTATCTTGACCAGCTGAGATGTGGACGACACCACAACGGTGAGAGTCGAATGTCCCTCGAAACCTCCGGGAAGTCGGATGTGTCGGCCTAAGAGCGCAAAGCTTGGCACAACGCAATTACGTCTGAAACAACACTGCTGCTGCTCCTGCTGGTATTGAGGGGGCTTCAAATGAAAACCTTAAATGTGTGATGAAAATTATAGTAACAATGCCATTGTCTTGTAACCTGCTAATATTGATTTAAGGGTGCTAAGAGTATTTAGCATGCGACATCGTGTTGCAGATGAACACGGTGATGTCATCAGAACTGTTGAAATATGGCCGTCCGTTCTGTTATCCGTTTGTGTTTGTAATCAGTGAAAGAATGGAACCTATAGAAATTCATCAACGAATGAAGGTCCAGTATGGTTATGCAAGCCTGTCAGTCCGGTGTATGAGTGGAGTAGGAAGTTTAACACCGGCGTGATTTCTGTGACACAGACTATCGGCCTGATCATGAGGTACAACACACGCAACCAAGATAATATCTTTCTACAGGAATTCAAGCACTGGAAAAATTGCATTAAACGCAGTGGTGAGTTTAGTCGTTTAGTTTAGTCGATGTATCAACATCACGGAACACGGGTGCAACCCATAAATACTCCGTTTTCCTCCAAACTCAAATCTGAGTCTGGAGATACTCAGCTCAGTGCACGAACTCCGTAGCACCGGCGAGGATCCTGAAAATACTTGGGTAGATTTTTAACTCGAAATCTTGCCCTGGCAGCGCCGTTAGGCTACTCTTTTTCGATTTCCAACTGCCACAGGCGTCCGATCTCTACTCAGAGACCAGGTGACATTTTATTACTAGAAGTCCACGTGAAAAAAATCCCGATCATCGCCGGGTCTTGAACTCAGGACCTCCAGCACTCGAGGTGGACATCATACCTCGAGACCACGTAGCCCTCAAACGCAGTGGTGACTGCATAGAAAAAAAAATGCTTATGTTCTTTCTTTTTTCAAAATATATTCACCCAAAATACCTCACAAACAAAACATTAATGTTGTCATATGGAGCCCCGTCGTAGAATCACGTTAAAAGTCACAAGTAACGACCCGTTAAAACAGCTTTAAAGTGTTTAGTGTATATATGGTGCTAACCCCGTATTTATATAGAACAATCAATATTATATGAGTGCTGTGGTTAGTATCACGTCGCCTTGACCTGGACATTTCCTGCGACCCACCTGAGTCTGGGTCGAACTAGGAGCCAATATCGTTTGTAAAGAAATCGTCCTGGTTAGGATTCGAACACATCTCCATTAGCAGACAAGCGAGCAAGTCGCTGCACCACCGCCACTCCGTGATGTCTGTAGAGACACCAATATCTCACTGGCAGACAAGCGAGCAAGTCACTGCACCACCGCCACTCCGTGATGTCTGTAGAGACACCAATATCTCACTGGCAGACAAGCGAGCAAGTCACTGCACCACCGCCACTCCGTGATGTCTGTAGAGACACCAACATCTCACTGGCAGACAAGCGAGCAAGTCACTACACCACCGCCACTCCGTGATGTCTGTAGAGACACCACCGCCACTCCGTGATACCTGTAGAGACACCAACATCTTTCAAGTGTTTTTGTTCGATCGCTTTGAACTCAAGCGTAGTTCATACACATGGTACTACTTCTAGTGCACTGGGCTGAATTTTGCGTGTGAATTAGCTTTCCCTATTACCAGTGTCACTCGCCATCAGGCCAACCCTCTCCGACTGTTAAAGTACTTGTAATTTACGTCCCCAAGTCAAGGATGCGAAGTCAACATTTTAGTCAAACTGACTGGAGTAGGGGTTGAC
>OY992876.1:94647040-94679540 GCA_963921405.1 Cepaea hortensis | reverse complement strand
TAAACATAGCCGACCTGGGCCCCATTCCTGCCTGTCTTATGTGATGTCCAAGGACACTGTTACATGTCTCTTAAGGGGTAGTGGGTGTACGTGTCTAGACCTATATTTTTGTAGTCCAACCAGAGCTTGGTTTTCGGTGTGGTCGGTACCACGGTGGTCGTTTTAACTTTCCAAGCATATTCTCTATACCTATTCTAGGCTGAGTCGATCAGGGGGATGGGGTGGTGGAATAAGTCAAGTTTAAAGATCCTCCCAGTTGTGGTTTCAAAGCCACGTTCAACAGGCTTATAGGCGAGCGTCCAGCAAATATGCCACCATGGATGCCATCCATGTGTGCTGGCAGTCAAGTAAAGGCGTCATATACACAATTAAACGTGATTTGCGTAAATGCTAATAGATCTATATTTTATAAACCAATCGCAGCGAAATAAATATTTTGATGGCTTGTTCACGTGGTATGGACGAGACAAGGACAAGAGCTGATCCACGACTCTGGTGGTCGAGTGAAATGGCGAAACATGAACGTCCGCGATTACCAGCATGGCACATGATGATGATGTGTTGGCAGTCTGTGGTCGGTATCACACCGGTCGTCTTTACTTCTACAGAGATTTACTGGTGTCCATTGTAGACTGGCCCAACCTGAGAGGCCAGGTCAATTGTACAATTCCGCCCCTGTGTGGTTTCGACCCCATGACCACCAGACGACAGGCGTGCGTAAAAACATCACAACACCACCGTGTCCCTCATCCGTATGTGCTGTTCTGACCTATAATCTGTCTACACCATAAAATGATTCTCCAAAGATGTGAAGTTTCAGTACAAGTTGTGCACACCCCGCTACTTTCTGACTTGCGTTTTTTCCCGCTGGATTGGAACTCGAGCGTAGTTCTCATAGTGCTACTAATCCTGCTATTAGTTGCAACTAAGAATGAGTGCACTTGACTGAATTGTGCGTGTGGATTAGTATCCCCTATTATCAGTGTCGCTCGCCATCAGTCGAACCTATTTCGACTTCTTACGATCTTGTAATTTATTCAAAACAATGTTTACACGTAATTAATTTAAATAACGAAGACACAAACAATAGAATGCACGATTTATTGCCCGGAATATTTCGCTGCGTCTCGTCAATTACACTCTGCTTACATCTTACAGCTTCTATTCTGTTCTGATACCTTGCCGTCTTGACAGACGACAGATTGTTACATTTTGCTTTAAAAATAGCACAAAGCCTGGGCTGAATTGTAGAGACCATGTGCTGCCCATGCTGCATGATCTCTCTCTCTCTCTCTCTCTCTCTCTCTCTCTCTCTCTCTCTCGCTCTCTCTCTCTCTCTCGACCTGTCTAGTTTACCCCAGAGGAAAGGTATCACCAATACATCTGGAACAAGACCAGCTGCAGAAGCTGCCGGGTCAGCAAAGCAATGCTCTCTCTAACTGTCCGCCTGACGGCGTTTCCATCCTAGACCAGTTACCGATCAAGGCTTTGGGCCTGATCTGCTCTGCCATGACACTTATACTTTAAGTTGCATTTCCTCCAACCAGGATAAGGCTTGTACCCTCCCAATTGCGCTCGTCCGCCCGAAGCCGTTAGCACAAAGATGGTGTTTGGGTTTGGTGAGTGCCGCCAAACGTTCGGCGCTAACAGAAAGCAGGTAGTACCGTCTACTGTCATACCGTAGCTCAGCCATATCTGACTAAGACCAAGCTATTACCAGTCTAGCATGCAACAAATGATGTGCAAATCTGTTTATCAGCGACACGCTATGAAATTAAACCACTTCCACACAGTCTACCTTAGGAAGCTACTGACGATCTAATGGCAAGACAAGATCCCAGACACGGAAGTCCTAGAAAGAGCGTCCATGCCCGATATCCACACTCTACTAATAAAGAATGCTATTCGTTGGGCTGGTCACTTAACTCGCATCCCAGATCACAGGCTCCCTAAACAATTTTTTTTTTTTTTTTTACGGCGAGCTGCGTTGCGGTAAACGCTCCTAAGGCGGTTAGAGGAAACGCTTTAAAGGCACTCTGAAGATCTCACTAAAAGCTTTTGGAATTAATCATGACACTTGGGAGACTGGTGCCAAAGACCAAAATTCGAGGCGTATATCATTACGCAAGGGTGCAGTCACTTGTGAAGCAATCAGAACTGCAAGAGCTGTGAAAAGAAGGCTGGACAGAAAAACCACTGCAGGAGATCCTCCTCCTGGAAAGTCAAGCATTCATTGCCCAGATTGTCAAAGAACATTTTGAGCCAAAATAGGCCTTACCAGCCATCATAGGCTCCATACTTTCAAACCCATTGGATGAAGTGAATGGTCATCACCATTCTTGATGGACAAACAACAACACATTTAACAGGCATACACAGATGAATCTAGCTGACTATAGTTACAATGAAAGTGATACTACTGCGTTTGCCAGCGCGGACATTTGCAATTTTCAAATTCAACCATTTTACCAACTGAAAATAGAGAGGAGGTCAGCATGAACGAATGAACCAGAGCGTTCGTTCTTAAACATCCGGTGTGCTGATGCCAAGGTAATGGGTTCAACTCCTGCATCAGTCAGTTGGACTAAAATGTTGACTTCTCGTCCTTGACTTGAGGACGTAAATTACAAGTCCTCCAAAGTCGGAGTGGGTTCGCCTAACGACGAGGGACACTGGTAATAGGGACAGCTAATCCACATGCAAAATTCAGTCAAGTGCACTACAGGAAGGTTAACCAGGTCAACAAATGCCCGAAGAAGTTTGATGTGTCGGCCGCAATTATCGCAGCTCTGCTGTAAACAGGAACAACGCACATGTGTCCGAAAAAACACTCCGGATGAACAAAGAAGAAGAAGAAGAAGAAGAAGAAGAAGAAGAAGAAGAAGAAGAAGAAGAAGAAGAAGAAGAAGAAGAAGAAGAAGAAGAAGAAGAAGAAGAAGAAGAAGAAGAAGAAGAAGAAGAAGAAGAAAAAAACCCAGTGCACTAGAACTGTAGTTCGTGTATAGACTACACTTGAGTTCAAAGTGAGCGAAGGCCAAAAGCAACAAAAAAGATGGAGAAAGAATGTAATATAATCAATTCTAAATTCAAAACAATACATTCCCTTAGTGAATTTTAAAAACGACACCACAATGAATAGACTGTAGGATTTATTGCCTGGCTTATTTCGCTACATCGCGTCAGGTTCATATGCAGCGTTATATATTATATGAAGTGAATAAGCGAATAATACTTCGGCTGAAGTACTAAGTGTATTGTGATGAAAACCTGGGACATATTAACGTCCCAAAAAAAAAAATTTTCGGAAAGTGAATTAAGTCATAACATACCGAAAGTATTCCGAAAAAGTGGAACGTCTGGAAACCTTACATTTTGTAGTATTAAAAATGCTCGTGGGGCTATATGCGTCCAGTTCAAGTTTCCTGGAAAACAACGCTCCTTGGAATTTCCTCGAAGCTAAAAATAATGTATTGGCGATCGCGTGACTGTCCGCATGACTGTCGTACTTCGTGGGGCGTGTGTCTCTTTGGGATTTCCTAAAGAAATTGTTGATGTCATGTGTTTCTTAACTGGCGTCGAGGCTATTTTAGAGTCTGTTAATAAACAAAGTTATGAATAAATAAAGTTAGGAGTACGAGAGGGATGTGTCTTGTCATCGGATCTCTTCTCCCGCTATAGTGAAGTAATAATGAAGGAGATCAAAGACAAGCCATGAATACTAATCGGGGGTTATAATATACACAAGATACAGTATTGGCGATGGATATTGCAACAGCTGTTGGACATTGTAGTAACAGAGAGTACGAAGAACGGAATCTCCTTGAATAACATGAAAACAGTAACAATGGTGATATCAAAGGAAAATGCGAAATGGAAATAGAAAGGAACATTCTTAACCAGGTGGATAATTTTAAATACCTAGGGGCATTTAAAACATCAGATGGAAGATGCACAACAGAGATTAAGAGGAGAATAGGGCAGTCAAAATCTTCATTTCAGAAAATGAAGAGCACCTTGTGCAATAAGAAACTATCATTGAATGTAAGTGCAGAAATTGCTATATACTCGTACAACTTGTTTTGCTGTATGGCAGTGAATCTTGAAAGTAATTGAACAACTTAGGAAGAACTTGGAAACAACAGATATATGGTTCATGAGACACATGTTGCGAATTCCTTGGACTGCCAAAATAACATACAACTATTACCTGAAAGAGGCCAATGATTCAAGAATATTATATACAACAATACGAAAGAGACAAACAGCTTTCTTTGGTCATGCGATGAGAAGAGAGGTATTGGAGAACATCGTGACAACTTGTGTTCCTGTCTCGACCATACCACGTGGGCAAGCCATCCAGATATTTACTTCTCTATCTTCCTCTTGTTCTTTTTTTCCTTAATCTTGCCAATTGTCACCAAGTTCTATAAATTATTTCTTCTTATAACGTGACCAAATAATTGATTGTCCATATTTAATTTCTCTAATCAGTGTACGATTTTCATGTGTTTCTTGTAGGACTTGGTCATTGGTTTTTCTATCTGCGATGGTATTCTTTGCATTTTCCTCAGAAACCACATTTCTACAGCCATCAGATTTTTTTTTTCAGCTTGTCTGCTCATTGTCCACATTTCACATCCATAAAAAGTGCAGGTTCTGTGTAGCATCTCAGCACTTTTTTTCTTCTCGTTGCAAATGACGTCTTTTTATTGGTCAGTATGTTTTTCATCTTGCTGAAAGCTACCTTCGCCATGGCGATTCTTGTTCTAATCTCTTCAAGACATCTCCAATCAGATGAGATGACTGTTAACGACATAGTTTTAATGATTCACGTGCTTGAGAATATTCCTACTTACTTGTATATTACATTGAGGTATTTCCGTGACGACCATAATCTGCGTTTCTTACAATTTAATTCTAACCCTAGTTGTTCACTGTGTGCAACAACTGCATCTACTAAATGTTGCAGATCCTGCTCATTGTCTGCAATCACTACTGTATCATCTGCATACCTAATGTTATTGATATTACGTCCCCCATTGATGATTCCTTTCATATCTTGCACATTTCTGAAAATATTTTCACTGTACAGGGAAAAAGAATCTGGAGACATTACACATCCCTGTCTTACACCTCTCTTAATAGATTGATATTGTCCCACTCCATTATCAATCCTTTTGGCAGCTTGTTGTTTGTAATATATTAGGGACGTTCATTTGAAACTCGTTACAGTGGCTTTATTACAAACGTATGGAAGAACATTAACAGGTGTGGTAGAATTAAACAAAGCATTCATTCTGAATGAATTATGCACCATGGGTTGGTCAGAAAGAGTCGCCGTAGGCATTCAGGCAAGCACCCCATTGCTTAGGTAGGTGGCGAATGACGTCCACAAAAAAGAATTGTGGTTGCTCACTGAACCAATTGTTTACCGCGTTCATTACGAACGCGGTACACAATTGGTTCAGTGAGCAACCACAATTCTGCTTCTGTGTGAAATCGTTGCCTATTGAGAGCTTTTTTTAAGAAGTCCGAACAAATGAAAATCACATGGTGACAAATCAGGACTATAGGCTGGATGTTGCAGAATTTCCCACTTCTTTCTTGCTAATGCTTCCTGCACAATCTTTGCAACATGCGGACGAGCATTATCGTGACTCAAAATCACACCGCGAGAAAGCATACCGTGTCGTTTATTCTTGATGGCCTTTTGCAGCTTGTATAGTGTTTGCAAGTAGTGGGTAGAGTTGATGTTGACACCAGGTTCTTTAAAGTCAGCCAACAATAGCCCTTCATGGCCAAAATATGCGCTCAGCATAACCTTACCAGCGGAAACCTGTAGCTTGAAATTTTATGCTTTTGGTGATTCAGCATGCTTCCATTTCATCCTCTCTCTTTTGTTGCTCGACTAAAAGTGGTGACACCATGATTCATAGGCTGCCACTTTGCGGAAGAGAAATGCATCACCCTCCACTCTGTAACGCTGCCAGTGTTTCAAACACCATCCCATGCGTTCCTCTTTTTGGTGGTCGGCAACATCCGTAGTACCCACTGTGAACACGCCTTCCGATATTGCAGTTTCTTACGAACGACCTTTTGGATTGTCCCAATTGACATATCAAATTCTTTCGCTAGCGAACGTATGCTTCGACAACAGTTCATCTGTACTGCTGCATCAATTTTGACTATGGTTTTTTTCTGTTGCAACAATATGCGCTTGACCCGGCCGTCGAAGATCTGTCGAAAACTGACGTCCTTTCCGAAACATTCGTGCCCAGTCTGTCACTGTTGTCTTCGACACACATTTGTTACCGTACGCTGCCTGCATTCTTCGATGAATGTCCACTGGTCGACATCCTTCAAATGAAAGAAACTGAATCACCGCTCTTTGAGCTTCTTTGGACGGATTTTGGATTAACCCGGCCATTTTCTCAACTGTCAGAAACAGAATCTATGCATCATGAGACGATAAGCACGTGCTCTTTTATTCATTGATTAGTACTTATCACATGACTATGACATGATTATGTTCAACGTACTTAATTACGCTCGGTGCGGCACGAACGGATTTCAAATGAACGCCGCTTATATTTTTAACATGTCTAAGGTCTTTCCCATCAATTTATAGATCTACAAGCATCTTTATCATGTTTACATGTCTTACTTTATCAGACAATAAAGCACTATGTGGGCCTTTGTCTACTTCTATAAAACGTTCAATTAATGTTCTCTGCATATACACATCATTTATTGTACCTTTGTCTTCTACAAACCCACATTGTTCTTCTCCTATTTCGGGTTGTACTTTCTTCCTAACTCTTTGCATGATGATTCTTAGCAAAACCTTCCTGATGTGGCTGATTATACTAACTGTTCGATGTTGATCAAATTCCAAGGCTCCAGATCTCTTTGGAATTGTCATAAATATAGAAATAATTAATACAGGAGGTTTATCTCCGGTATCATATATTGTGTTCAGCAGTCTGGTGACTTATTCTATTCCATATTCTTCTAAGGCATTGATCATTTCTGCTGTGATATTGTCTGAACCGGGGTCTTGCTAGTTTTCATATGGTTAGGAGAATTCTGAACTTCCATCTTAAAAATTGATGGTCCTTCATTATTATTTCGAATACCATACTGTTCTCTGATATCATTATAAAGGTGTTTCACATAATCCGATCATACATGTAACATCTGATCTTTTTCTAGTATGATTTTTCCATCTTTTGTTTTTAAGCAGCATGTTGATGTACGTTTTCTTTTACTAGTAAGGTCCTGAATTCATTTTTTGCATTAATTTGGGTTTTTTACTGTTGTGTTGCTTTTCAACTTCTATGCATTTTTTTTTTTTTTTTTGAGCGATGCTTCTTTTTCCTCCTTACATAATGTTCTGACTTTTCTGTGAATCTCTTCAAATTTGTCAGGATTATTTTTGTTGTCTCTTCTTGTTTCAATTAATTGTAAAATTTCTTCAGTCATCCAGTTTTTACGACCCACTTTCTTTAATTTTTTGTTGCTTCTGCAGCCAAACTTATTGAATTCTTCAAAATCTCCCATTGATTATACACATCTTGAAATAGGCTCACTAGATCAGACAATATTTCATCATCATTATGTGCCAAGCCAATAAGTGGGGCGGTCATGTTTCGCCATCTCATTCGATCACCAAAGATCTGGATCAGCTCAGTGATCTTGTCTCGATCATACCACGTGACCAAGCCATCCAAGTATTTACTTCTCTACCTTCCCCTTGTTCTCTTCCCCTCGATATTGCAATTGTCACCAAGTTCTCCAATTTATTTCTTCTCTTAACGTGACCAAATAATTGTGACTGTCTACATCTAATTTATCTAATCAGTTTACGATATTACTTTGTTTCTTTTATGACTTTGTCATTGGTTTTTCTGTCTGTCCTTGGTATTCTTTGCATTTTCCTCAGAGCTCAAATTTCCACAGCCGTCAGATGTTTTTCAGCCTGTTTTCTCATTGTCCACGCTCCATATCCGTACAAAAGCACAGGTTCCATGTAGCACCTCCACACTCTTTTCCTCGTTGTAAATGGCATTTTAATTGGTCAGTATGTTTTTTTCATCTTGCTAAAGGCTGCCTTCGCCATGGCGTTTCTTATTCGAATCTCTTCGAGGCATATCCCATCAGATGTTATGACTGTTCCGAGATAATTGTAACGTTTTACTTGTTTAAGAATATTCTCATTTACTTGTATATTCATTCATTCATTCATTCAGTAGCATGCCCTTTGTAGAACCTTGCTCCGAAAACAACCTTTCGAAAAACCTTTCGATCATAAGCAATATGTCCCGCGTCCGGTACACCCATCTGGAGATCATCCGCCACATCCTGCACCCATCTTCTCTTTGGCCTTCCGCTTCCTCTCTTTCTATGCATATACCCCTCCATTATTGTTCTCTCAAGTGAGTTTCAAGTGACCAAAATATTTCAATTTTCTTTGTTTTATCGTCTTTAATAGCCAACCTTCTTAAATATTCAGCTGTTGGCGTATGGGTGGATTCTTTCTTTTCTTTATCCAAGATATTCGTAGAACTCGTCTTTAACATTTATATTCAACGGCATTTATGCGCTGTTCATCTTGTTTAGTAGCTAGTGCACTAGCCAGTGGCCGCGAACCTGCATAGTTTTGGTATATGTTTGACTTACGTTTATGTTAAAAGGTCTGCCGATTAATTTTACCAATAGAACCCTGTCTGTCACTGCCCAATATCATTTTAATGTTTGTTGGGCTCAATCTTTAAATCTTAAATCCCGAAACAACAAAATAAATCAACTACTTAACGAAAATTTTTCTAGTAAATCGCAAACAGCCATAAAATACTGGGGTTGATTGCGGCGTCACGTAAAAGGCATGCAACAAATTTACCCTCGCTCCTGAGCTGACAACTTACCTTTACTGGTTCAAGATGACGCCGGTAGGTCAGTCAGAAAGCGGTACGTTCGAACTTCTAATGTAACAAAAAACTGTTAGTTTCCCAGTCAGCGATGTGTTGGTGTGCTATAACAGTAACTCAACGATCTTCTAGGCAGCGGAAACTGCAACAGCAGTCAATCAGAAGGCGTTTAGAACTTGTTATATGACAACAAATTACTATTTTCCCAGTCAGCGATGTGATCTTGTGCTATGACAGAAACTCCCTGTTCTTCGAGACAGCTGGAACTGCGACAGCAGTCAATCAGAAGGCTGTTAGAACTTGTTATGTGACAACAAACTGCTATTTTGCCAGTCAGCGATGCGTTCTTGTGCTATAACAGTAATTCACTGTTCTTCTAGACTTCGGGAACCGCGACAGCGTCTTGAACTTTGTATTTGAACAGCGTGAACAGCTTATTTCCTTATGCTTAACTGCTGTTTGCTGTTCAGTACTTGCAATCACGCGTACTAGAGACCAAGTTGAAGTTAGTCTCGATTATAGATACTTGACTATTCACTTTTCGTTTACGAGGGCAAATTCTTGTACTTGCAATTTATCTATTCTTTTAGAATCCGACCATTAATTATAATGTAAAGCTGGGTTTTTATTTTTCTACAAGCTTGATAGTACTCGCATTGATGAGTGCAAAGTTGACTTGGTGTTGCCCTAGACTATTGACAGTATCCTCACGGGTAAATGTTCAGTTGACTTGTTGTGGCTCTAGAATATTGACAGTATCCTCACTGGTAAATATACAGTTGACTTGTTGTTGCTCTAGAATATTGACAGTGTCCGCACGGGTAAATGTACAGTTGACTTGGTGTTGCCCTAGACTATTGACAGTATCCTCACTGGTAAATATACAGTTGACTTGTTGTTGCTCTAGAATATTGACAGTGTCCGCACGGGTAAATGTACAGTTGACTTGTTGTTGCTCTAGAATGTTGACAGTGTCCGCACAGCTAAATACAAAGTTAACTTTGTGTTGTTCTAGAATGTTGATAGTACTCGTACTGATGAGTGTAAATTCTCCTTGGTGTCAGTCGAGACTATACTACTTGCACTGTTAAAATTGTGGTTGTCCAGTTGTTATTCTAGACAGTAGTCAGTACTTCAACTCATAAATATTAAGGTGTCTTGCTGTTATTCTAGAAGTTTAACAGTACATGAAATATAAGGTTGCCCAGCTGTTATTCTAGAAGTTTAACAGTACTTGAAATATAAGGTTGCCCAGCTGTTATTCTAGACTTTGGACAGTAATTGAAATATAAAGTTGTCCAGCTGTTATTCTAGACTTTGAGTAGTATTTGAAATAGAAAGTTGCCCAGCTGTTTTTCCAGACCGAAGACAGGACTGCATACACTATTAATTATAAAGTTGCCCTGCTATCAGTCCTGACTGTAAATGATAAACATGCTATTAAATTCACCGTTATACTACACGAGAATAAAAACTCATACTGTTAAAATGCTATATTATCTCACTAAGATCCTACACAATAAGAACTGCTACTGTTAAATGTTATATTATTTCACTATTATCCTACACAATAAGAACTGCTACTGTTAAATGTTATATTATTTCACTATTATCTTACACAATAAGAACTTCTTTAAATTTTATACTGATTGTCCTTGGCCTGGAGACGTAAATTACAAGTACCACTGTAGTCGGAGTGGGTTCGCCTGGCGAGTGACACTGTTACTAGGGAAAGCGAATCCACAGTGTGTATGGACGATGTTTGTGTTCAAAGTGACCGAGCACAACAACAAAACAAGTTATATTGTCTCACTATTATTCAACACAATAAGTACTCCCATTGTTAAATTTAGATTATCTCACTATCGTCCTACACAATAACTGCTCCCATTGTTAAATATCATATTATCTCACAATTATCCTACACTGTAAGTACTTCTATTGTTATATGTTAGATTATCTCAAAATTATCCTACACTATAAGTGCTCCCATTGTTAAATGTTATATTATCCTATAAGTATCATACACAATAAGACCTCCCATTGTTACATGTTATATTATCTCAAAATTACCCCACACAATAAGTACCCCCATTGATGAATGTTATATTATCTATCTTTTATCCTACAGAATAAGTACTTCCGTTGTTACATGTTAGATTATCTCACAATTATACTGCACAATAATTACTCCCATTACTAAATATTAGATTATCTCACTAATATCCTACACAATAAGAACTCCCTGTGTTAAATATTAGATTATCTCATTATTATCCTACACAATAAGTACTCCCATTTTTAAATGTCTCATAATTATCCTACACAATAAGAACTCGTATTGTTAAATGTTACATTATCTCACTATTATTCTACACAATAAGTACTCCCATTGTTAAATGTTATATTACCTCACAATAATCCTACGCAATAAGTACTCCCCTTGTTAAATGTTAGATTATCTCACAATGATCCTACACAATAAGTACTCCCATCATTAAATGTTACATGTACTCGCTCCCATCCTAAGCCACCGCAAGCAATCCCACCATCTTATATATCGTAACCTAGAATATGTGAGCTCCTTACACTTCAACTGCAGCATCTACAATGGAACTACCTCTTCAATCTAAGCCAGAGCTATGGCGAAAGGGTTACGAATGCAATTCGCAATCCTGCATACCGCGTTTGAAAGCAGACCACCTTGCGCTGGTTTTCATATAATAGTAATAGTGTCAGTCGTTCAGAAAGCAGTGACAAACTACTGAACGTTATCGTGTCAAGAAATTACAAACAGCCCAAAAATGATGCAGCTGACTGCGTCGTCCTGTAAAGGATATGCAATAAAATAAATTTAATCTTAGGTCATACTTGGCTGAAACTGTCTCTCCGAATGCCAAATCAAAATCGGCCCCGCTTTTATCTTAGTTGCTTATTCTCGCGACGTTGACAAATCTGAATGACTAATGCTAAAAATAATTATGACGTCAAGATCCGGGTTGGATACTACTGTAAACATTCAACAACTTGCCAACGACAACATGAGTGGTTTTTTTTTTCCGCGTAAACAAAATTACTTCCTGTTATATTTCATCGTCAGTTAAACATATTTTTTTTTAAAGGAGAGGATTTGGCTGTTTTCGATTCCATGATGCATCATTCAGTTCATGCGTGCAGTTTTCTCAGTTTTCAGGGGGGTCGTTGCTGGAGCTAAGATAACGTGTTTTAAAGCCATCCTGCGGAACGAGATCGAACAATATGGGATAAAACTCAGTGCCATAAAGTTGACCCTCTCTCACCAATTTCACACGACATGGTTAGATCACAAACTTCACACGACATGGACAGTTCACCAGCTTCACCCGACATTGACAGATAATCAAAAACCACAGATCATCAACTTCACACGGCATGGACAGATCGCCACCTTTACACGACAAAGACAGATCACCAACTTCACAAGGCAAGGACAGATCGCCAACTTCACACGGCACGGACTATAAGAATACCTGCTCCCCCATCCATGTCTACACGGTTACCTGAGTACAATGAGTGGGAGTAGCGGGAGAACAAAAACATCCTGTCCCAGGTGACCTTTTAACAGGAACTAGGTACATAACCTACTTCCACAAAACCAACGGTTCCCAAACTTCAAGTGTTTCTTCAGCTAACATTTCGATGAGATGATGTAAAGAAACGAATACAACTTAAACTAGCTGTAAACCACACATTCTTTGTTGCTGAACCAATTATCAGTTATAAAACCACATTGATATCTATACCATCAGTGAAAGAACTATTGACTTCGTCCACGAATTCAAACTGCATTTATCAAATCCGGTGTCAGTGTCAAGCGACTTACGTGGGTACAACGGAAAGACAATTAGCAAATAGAGTAGCCGAAAATATATCTGTGTGGGTAAGAAATAGAATTAATTAGTCTTCAGCAATCCCTGTGCGGGATTGAATACGTTGAATTCGGCCATCAGAAAACATGATAAGCGATCATAAAATTAAATTATTCAATGCCAAGAGGGTAATATCGCCAAATATATCTCACATTTGGACAGAATGATAATATATGGCCATACTATGGTCATCGTGTTATTTACTTTGTTTCGCGGTATCTTCCACAACTGCAATGCATCAGTGAACAGAACTTTACATTATAATACTTGTGTTCAAGTGATTGTGTTCCATGTTTGGTCCAAACCTACGTTTTGTTTGGCAGTGAATCATTTAATAAAGAATTATGTTTCCTGAAACTGTTCAAAGTCCTCGGCCTGGATGTTTGTCACAGCATCATCATCATCCAGTGTCGTTCCGGCTGGCGTGCGCGATCACACCTCTCCACAAATTACTATCTCCGACGGCATGGATCAATTCATGTGTTGACGCCCTTCCGTGTCATGACACACGACTGTCAAGAATTTTCTCATACTGTCTTCATCTACCTCTCTTTCCACAAATCTGTTCGGTTGTTACAACATGTTTCAGCTTTTGCCTTCTCATAATGTGGCAAAAAATGATGACTGCCTCTTTCTGATGTTTGTGATAAGTTGTCTTTGAAACTTTGAGTCACTCAGAATGTCCAGATTGCTCATGATTGCTGTCCAATTAATTTTCAGCATTTTTCAATAAAACCACATCTCCCGCCTGAGTAATAACTGTTCAGGACTCGCAGTCGTATGTTACGTATATTAAAACTGGTTCTATGTAGCACGCAAGAACTATTTTCCTAACTTCCAATGACAAGGACCACAGAAGGTTCTCACAGATCGAGCCTTGCAGGAAGGGTGACATATTGACGTGTGAAGTCACGTGCGCAGTCATGTGTGACGATGGAAAGCAGCCTGACAATCTCCCACTGGACTCCTTCAACCTGAGAAAGTAAAGAAAAATGGAATGTACCCTATCTCACACTGTCTTCCCTTGGATAAATTAAAGTTAAATGGGATTTACCCTATCTCACACTGTCTTCCCTTAGAGGAAGTACAGTAAAATGGAATGTACCCTATCTAACACTGTCCTCCCTTAGATAAATTAAAGTTAAATTGAATTTACCCTATCTCACACTGTCTTCCCTTAGAGAAAGTAAAGTAAAATGGAGATGCTCAAGTCGTGACGTAGTTTGTTGTTAGGATCAGTCAACATCTGGGCCTGAAACGGAGAAGACGCCATGTTGTAAGAAGATTGATCAAGCTGTCATCGATGTGCAATAAAGATAATTTGTATTCGCCCAAGACTTGTTAGTCCTCTATACTTCACACCGTTACAGAGGATGAAATGGCGCCGATGCCAGGATCCGTGCTTGGACTGTCGCGGTAAATAGACCTATTATTTACTTCAAGCAACTGAATTTAAGAAGCCCTTTGACGACGATGGAACGACGTAATATATTTTAGGGGAGACACAGCGACTAAAAGCCTGGCCAGAGGTAGTTGTTGTGATTTCCCAGAAGAAGAAAAGAAAAAAAAAAAAAAGCAAAGCTGAAGGTCATCTTGTTGGATCAACGGCATGCTGTTAGATTATAATCAAAATGGATGGTCAGCTTCTTTTTGTATGATGAGCGCCACAATAATTGCTCCACGCTATACTGGACGATCAACGAACGTTGCCAAGTTTTATCTTTGCTCCAGAATGTTGACGCCGCTACTCTGGGTGTGCTGATTTGGACCGAAGCTCCTTGTCAAGTTCGGCTGAAGTACTGTTTTTTTTTTATCGCCGTCGTCCAGTGATGGTTTTGATCGCCATAGCCCAGTAACGAGCCAAGTCATTGTTACACAGTCCGCTTCGTCAAATTTTGCTGGCCTTGGTCATTGTTATACAGCTGCTAGAGTAGATGAGACGTGGGAACAGTTCAAAGACGACCTAGCACATAAGTACGCGGAAATAACTGATCCACAACATGCGTTTTCGGTGTTGAGACAGTCTAAACAAAACACTGGAGAGACGGTACAATTGTTCAGCGATAGGTTGATTAACCTGGCTGAAGAAGCATTCTTGGGACAGAATGTACGAGGAGAGGAGGTGGAGAGGATGTTAGTCGGGATTTTTGTAGATGGCATAAAATCCGATGGATTGAAGTTTAAGCTGATGAGAGAAAACCCTGAGAGGTTATCACAAGCTGTAGACATTGCGGTACAAGAAGAAAATTTGAGACGTAGATTTAGATTGAGAACAGGACGAGAAATATGAAATAGTCGAGAAGACAGGATTGAGGAGCCTATGGAGATAGGACAAACAAGGTTCGGATGGAATAGGAGAGGAGGTATACAGACGTTACAAGGTAGTAAAAGAAGTGCTTATGATGAAAGAAGACATATGAGGTATCCTACAAGTGAGACAGTAAGTAAAACGAACAACACAAATATAGTCTGTTGGTTTTGTGGTCAACGTGGACATGTTTCTCGTTTTTGTGATAACAGGCGTGTCCAGTCGAATACACAAAGTAGAAATGGCAATAGCAGGTTGAATAGGAATGTTGAAGATAGACACAGGAATTTTACAGGTACAAGAACGCAGGAAAACCGGCGCCCTACCTATTAAATAGGACCTGTAGTAGGAGGGAAAATAATAAGGTCCCAAGGTTTAAAGAATATGTTAATAACAGGCATAGTAGGACGAGTAGAGAATACTTTCAACTAGATGAAATCAAACAGTTTACAGAAAATAAAACAGATCATAGCTCATGTATAATAGAAATAGGAAAATATAGAGTTCGTACATTAATTGATTCAGGAGCTCAGGTTAGTGTAATTAAAGAAAGCTTTTTATATAAAATAATGAGAAATAGTAGAATATTTAAGAGTCATAATAATCTTCACTCTGTTACAGGACAGAATTTACAAGTAATTGGACAGACAATGATCAATTTTAAATTAGGGGGGATCAACGTAAGACATCTTTTTCATGTAGTGAAAGATTTAAATAGAAACATGCTTATAGGAAGAGATTTTTTTATAAAAAACGGAGTAAGACTTCTCTTTGATTTACACAAATTAAAATTCAAGGATGTATATGTAGATATGGAAGAAGACATGCATATATCGGCACTAGTTAGAATTAAAATGTCCACGACGTTAAAACCACAGTCGGTTAATTTGATACAAGCGAAGATAAAGAGAAACCCATATTATGTGGCAGGACACACAGTTAGAATCACTGAATTACAAAAGGAAGTAATTGATGAGCCTGGTCTAGAAGTCCCGGATGGACTAACATCATTAGATAAACACTTAACCTTTCCAGTGATGGTCATTAACAACACAGGTAGAGAAATCAAATTATACAGAGGATGTGTAATAGCCAAACTAGAACATAACATTAGTGACATATTGGCAACGGATAGAGTAGAAATGTCGGGAACAAATTATTCAGGAACTTCTAGTGAAAGAGTTAATAACAGACGCGGACGCGGAAGAAGAGGGAACGTACAAATGGATGAACTGATCCATCCATTCAGAAGAAATACAGCCCAAATACATTCACTAGACAAAATGACAAGGGAACAAGAATTGTTGGCACAGTTAAAAGCTCCACCAGAAAATAAGAAAGTATTAGAACAACTTATAAAAGAAAATCAGGATGTTTTTGCAATTAATGATTTAGAATTGGGAAAGACAAAAACAGTTACAATGGAAATAGATACGGGAGACCATCCACCAATTAGTTTAAAACCATATAGAACTCCATTAAGAAATAGGGAAGTTGTTGAAAAGGCAATAGAAGATATGTTGAAAGCAGGAATAATAACAAGATCGAAGTCAGAGTGGTCATCTCCGATCGTAATCGTGACCAAACCTGACGGTTCACGTCGATTCTGTTGCGACTATCGGGCGTTGAACAAGATCACTAAGAATGTAGCGTACCCATTGCCGGTGATTGATGATATTCTGGGGTTGCTTAATGGCTCCACATTTTTCACAACACTAGACGCAAGATCAGGGTTCTGGTGTATCCCGATGTCGGAAGACGCTCAAAAGAAGAGTGCTTTTTGTACTCATATGGGTTCTTACGAATTCTTACGAATGCCATTCGGGGTTCGAACGGCCCCATCTCACTACATGCTGTTAATAAATGAGGTATTAGAGGGTATGCAAAAGTTTGCATTGGCATACATAGACGACATTCTAATCTATACAGCAGGGGATGTGGATGATCACTTAAAACATGTCAGATTAGTATTCGACAGATTAAGAGTACATGATGTTAAATTGAAGCTTAGTAAATGCCAGTTTTTAAAAACAGAAACAAAATATTTGGGGTATATTATTAATAGAGACGGAATTAAACCAGACCAAGACAAGATAAAGGTTATTAAAGAGTTACCTCCTCCAACTAACGTAAAAGAAGTGCGTGCTTTTATTGGAACCTGTGGGTATTATAGGCGCTTTATCCCAGGGTTTTCAAAAATAGCAGAGCCTATTACTAATTTAACGGGCAAATACGCTAGATTTAGGTGGGATGATGAGTGTCAAAAAGCGTTCGAGTTTTTAACAAATAGCTTAACAGTGGTACCACTATTGACGCATCCAGATTTGAATAAACAGCTAATACTATATACAGATGCTTCCGCTAATGCTATAGGAGCCTGTTTGGTTCAACCATATGAAGGAAACGAATCTGGAATACCAGGGGTTAAAAATGAAAGGCCAATTTATTTCTTGTCTCATAAACTTAGCAGGTCTCAACGAAAATGGACGACTATCGAGAAAGAGGCTTATGCTATACACTATGCTCTCCAAAAACTAAACTACTACTTACATAACGCAAATTTTGTTATTAGAACTGACCATATGCCTTTAAAATCTCTGTTAGAAGCACCAGTGCATAACAGAAAGATACAGACGTGGGCATTGAATCTACAGGGATACAATACGAAAATTGAATACATTCCAGGTAGGATTAACACATGTGCTGATTTATTGTCTAGGATCCCATATCCACAGTCATCAGGAGACACAGAAGATGAAGGTAAACCAGAGATCGACGACCGAAACTGGCAAGTAAATATATTAGATTCTGCCATAATAAATAGAGAAGAGTTTGAGAGTTTACCATCGGATCAAGAGTCTGAACCTAGAGCAGAAGACCCACATTTAGCACAATTTAATATGAAAGAAGAACAAGAATTAGATCCAAAAGTCTTACAAATAAAACAGAAATTAAAAGAAACGGAGGAGAACAAATATAAGAAGAATTATTTAGTTTTACAGGAGGACGAACAGTTATATTATATGTGTGAAAGGAACGAACAGCTAAGGAAATATGTGCCAAAACATTTGGAAAATGAAGTTTTAAAAGCATATCATGATGAGAATGGTCATCTCGGTCGTGATAAATTGGTGAAAGCACTTGGGAGTAAATATTATTGGCCGAACTTATTTAAATCTGCTTGCAAATATGTAGATACGTGTGAAAGATGCAGGTTAAGGAATATGAAAACAATTAAGTGTCCCTTACAAGATACAGATATTCCTCAGTTTCCAATGCAAAAAATTAGTTTAGACATATCGGGTCCTCACCCTAGAACATTGTCAGGAAACGTGTATTTAATTCATATAGTAGACGTCTACAGTCTTTGGCCGGAAGTTTATGCAATCCCAGATAAGAGCGCAGATACTGTCATTAATATTTTTTTACAAGAGTTCGTACGAAGATTTAGTTGCCCACAAAGTATACTTACGGATAATGGTAGGGAATTTGTAAATAAAAAATTTGAAAAGTTATTAAAAGATTTGAATATAAACCATATAAAGACCTCATACTATAGACCTTCTTCAAATGCTAAGAATGAACGACAACATAGGACATTATACGATATTATAGCAAAGATAGTCGATGAACATGAAAAAGATTGGGATTTGTTCCAGGGACCAGCGCTTAGCGCTATACGCACAAATCAAAATGAGAGCACAGGGTTTTCACCATTCTATTTAATACACGGGAGAGAACCAGTACTACCTATAGATAATCTGTTAAAACCAAGACGGAAATATATGGGGGAAGACTTTCAAGAGACTATCATACAAGAAATGTATAAAGCACACGTAAGACTAAAGAATAATATAATACAAAAATACAGGAGTTTAAAGTAGGTGATAGAGTTTATTATAAGAAGCATAGAAGGAACTCTAAGTTTGATGCTCGTTGGGTTCCAGGTTTTTACGTTTTGGAAAAGCTAGGAAAAGTATCGTATAGTATCAAGAACCAGGTCACAGAACATGTGGCAAGGGCACACGTGGAACACTTAAGAAGAGATGAGGATGAGAGGGAAAATAATAATTATAATAATAATTATTATTCAGACACTGGATATTTAGATGGACAGGTCGTCAGAGGAGCTACAATAACACCAGGTTTTAGAAAAGATCCAGCAGAAAATCAGTTAATAACAACTCCAGTTTACGATGATACGCAAGAACAGACAATACCGAAAACGATGGAAGAAGAAAAAGTGAATGAGAGTCATTATGATAGTATAGAATCTATGGAAGAGGAAATAGGAGCTCCATTTAAGAATACTAGACAAGCAACGAAAAGAAGAATGGATAAACAAAGAGAAAGAGAAGTAAAAAGACAGAGGAGAATTAGAGATTATTCAACAAGCGGTGAAGATATGCCTCTACTAGAAAGGTCCTTAAGAAATAATGATAGACGAATTAGATGGGATATTGAACGGAAGAGATTAGCGGCTGCTAGCGAGAGACATACAGAGGAAGAAGTGGAAATGGATGAAAAGTCAGAATCAAATATTAGTATGGAAGAAACTAATAAGTTATACGAAGAAAAAGATATTGATGTGGAGATAGCACTTATTCAAAGAAACTTGGAGTTATTGAAGAAGTGGAAACGTAGGAGGTAAATGGATAGAAAATATTGCAGATAGCAAGATATAAGTTTCATGGTTTAAAAAGGAAAGAGATACTTGATGAAGTATATGAAACGGTGGAAATGGAAAAGGCTTCTATTGATACTTTTCATAGGTGGTCTTGAGGAGTAGTTAAGCATTAAGATAACTAATATAGATGTAGGTTCGAGTGAGGCATATATATTTTTTTTTTCTCTCTGTGATGGAATTGCTGGTTGATTTTATGTTTCAACTTCTTGAGTTTTCTTAGATAGATAAGTTAGTCAATGGTACAACAGGTAGATGTACTCTATAGTAAATAGACAAGTTTTATTGGTGTTAGAAATACCGTGGTTAACGGTAATGATTAAGAAGTTGTAGTGAGGTTTAATACAAATCCAAGGGAAACAATTGGTGTGCCGAGCCACAGGTTAATTAGTAGATAGATGACGGCTGGTACTTTGAGATGACAATAGAATAATCGCCACATTAGTAATAGATAAAATGAGTTGACCTGTAGTTTACAGTGCTTGCTTAAGATGATATTCCAGATATTATGATGTGTTAGGAGTTAAGCTGGAAAAAGATAGAAAATTGTGAGGGGGAGAGAATCAATGATAGTACGGTCATTGTTGAGTAGTGATTTTTTTTGGTAGAGAGAACAGATATTGTTCTAAGTCAAGAAATTGGTCTGTATATATATATACTTGGCAGTGAGTTGTTTTGTTTTCTCGGTTATAAAAAAAATAATGGAATGAATTGTGTGAATAGATATGTGTTACATTGGTTCGTATAAGAAGCCAATGTTGCTGGGTCACTTTACGTAGTTAATTATAAGTGAATTATATTATTTTTTTTAAAACCTTCTCTTTAGCGAGAAGACAGTTGTTTTATTGAGTCTGAGTTTTAATGCCTCATATATAATATGTTTTTTGCTTGGTTTGGTCCTGTAAATGATTGTTATTATTGTAGAATAGGATTGTGGTGTTCTTAGACTTTTGCGTACAAACTATTGGTCCGTAAAAGAGACCAATAGTGATAGGTAATAATAGAATATGTTCTTCTGATTTGATAAGATGCATGTTATATTATAATCAAAATGTGTTTTTCTTTGAATGAGTTGGGGGGTATAATGTCTTGTTTTGATTTGATTTCGCTTAACTCATAATTTAATTAAGTTGTTTTGTGTATTAGGTTACCTTGTTAATAAATATGTTATAAATTTAATTAAGTAAGTTTAATTTTCAAAGAAAATACATGGGGTTTTATTTAAGACCCTTCATTCAGAAAAGAGTTAATAAAACTACTGAGGGCTAATAGAGAGACACATTCTCTTTGTGAATATTAAGTTGCTGTGATAATCGGCATGAAGAGGTTCTTATAGATATGAAGTATTAGGAAGTAAAATAGAGGCTGCATTAAAGTCAGCATTATATGAAGATATAAGGTTGAGTATATGAAAAAAAAGGGGGGAGACTGTGAATGGCAGCATATAAGCGGGGGTATATATATAGGTAGACAAAGAAGCAGATCATGGGATGTGAGTGAGAAAGATATAGGAGCTGTGAAAAACCAGCGTTAATTAAATTAAAAATGTTCATGGAATATGAACATTGGCTCGTGGTCAAAGATTAGATAACGAAATATAGACAAGATTGTGGATGGCAATATGAATGTTGAATATATAAATGTTGAGAAAACTTATGTCAACTTGATTTATAGAGAACAAAGATCTATTTCATAAGATGTGTATTTTTAAAAAATTATTTTACAAATTTTTTTTTATTGGCAAGGGAGGTAAATGTGATTGTGTTGACTATTCATTACTTTATGTAAATTTGATCATGTTGACTATTCATTCTTTATGCTTTTCACTGGGTGCGCACCCCTTCTTTGCTTTTTCTAACTACATTGTTTCTGTCCATCCTGTGTTGTGAAAGAGTGAAGAAATTAATAATGTCAAGTATACGATAACGATTTATACGAGCTGTTCTTATGATATATATTTTGTACAGGAACACTTTTGAAGAGCCAAAAACGAACAAGAAATGTATAGTGGTTTACTATATGGCAGGGGAAAGAGTTACGAATAGATTGTTTTACTTAAAATAAAGTTGGTTTGGGGAAGATTAGAGGAGCTGTGGGAGGTAAGGAAAGAGAGGGAATAGAGTAGGGGGATTGGGAGTAAAGACTTTTTAAAGGAAAAAGTCTTTAGAAAACATAGGAAGGTGTAGCAGAATGTGGGTATTAGGTGGGAAAAGGCTACAGCACGCTTGAGCATCGGGATGGAATGGGAAGAAAGATGCTCAAGTCGTGACGTAGTTTGTTGTTAGGATCAGTCAACATCTGGGCCTGAAACGGAGAAGACGCCATGTTGTATGAAGATTGATCAAGCTGTCATCGATGTGCAATAAAGATAATTTGTATTCGCCCAAGACTTGTTAGTCCTCTATACTTCACACCGTTACATACCCTATCTAACACTGTCCTCCCTTAGATAAATTAAAGTTAAATTGAATTTACCCTATCTCACACTGTCTTCCCTTAGAGAAAGTAAAGTAAAATGGAGTGTACCCTATCTCACACTGTCTTACCCTAGAGAAATGAAGTAAAATGGAATGTACCCTATCTCAAACTATCTTCCCTTAGAGAAAGTAAAGTAAAATGGATTGCACCCTGACTATCTCATACTGCCTTCCCTTAGAGAAAATGGAATGTACCTTGACTATTTTACTCATAATATTACACTACCCAAACTGCACAAGGTCTTTGACAACACGAAAAAGCGTATCCATACTATCCAGCTAAACCGTGCTAGATATTTCCAACACCTTTTGTGAATATAGCTGTAATATTGAAAATTTTACCGAAAATAAGACACACTATGGCAGTATATGTTGCACGAAAGCCACACACAGTGAATACAAAACTTGGAACGGCAATATTTTCAAACAACCCAGTCATTACAAATATACCCTGTAATATCACAAACCTGCATAGTCGCATGACCGACCGCAGTAGTTATATATGGGCTCTACCACTAGGAAATCACTATCAGCAAACGGTGTCAGATAATTAAATGAAAACCTTAAAAAAAGTAAAATGGCCGCTAGTACTGGTTGTTGTGGGTATGGTGTAGTGAAATTCGTTGTTAAGAGGTGGATGAGTGACGGTTTAGCTAGATAACTGCTTCCGAACACTATCATCATACAGTTTCAGAGTTAAGGTTTATGTTTTGGTGGGAAAGTCTGGGCTACGCGGGGTGGAGGGGTGGTGTCCATCCATCGACAAGTGTGCCACACGGCCGGTCATCAACGAGTGACCACACGACAGGTCATTGACTAGTTCCAACAAGGCCGATCATTGATGGGTATCCATCGAGTAGCGGGTATCGAGTCGTATTAAACACGGCAACCGTCTTCACCATTGTACCTACGCTTAACAAAATATAATATAACTTAAAAAATCAGAATATGATATAACCATAAACTTCGCCAGCTGTTACAAAAATCGATAATACACGACCGTATATATGACTAATCCCTTAATCTCAGGAGCTTGTCTTTACTGTTATGGATGAATTGAGATAATAATATTACTCTCCATAATTGAACTCAGGGGACTAACCCCTTAATCCCGGGGGATTATATCTCCGCCGTTATAGGTCGACATAATTGCAGGTAGGGAACCCTTTTATTCGATTGCTCAACAATCGTGTATTTTATTATGCATATTTACCACTGCCTATGGTTATTTGTAGTATTATTCGAAAGCGTTTGTTATGTATACTGTGTCAGACCGTGTGTTGCCTTACATAGGTGGTCTGGTGTCTATGTTTATGTTATGGTGTATGTTTTATTCTATTGCTATGTATTATTTGGAGGGAGCGTTATGTGTTTGTCTAGGGAAAAGTCTTTACATTTTGTGTTCACTCATAAACCATATGTCCACTATCATTAGAGGCTTTTCAACTTGTTGGCTTATTGCCAGGGCTTCACAGTCATACAAAAGCACAGGTTCTATCTAGTGCTTAAATACTCTTTTTCTCTTTGCAATTGACAGCTTTATATTAGACAGTATGTTTTCCAGATTGCAAAAGAATATTTCCATCATAGCGCTTCTTGTTCTATCCTATTAAAACTACCTCCCATCAAACATTGCTGTTTTTTTTTGTTGGTCAGTGATTCTTGTCTTTCTTTCTTGTGGTCTCTTGGCGAGTGTTTCCCCATTGCAAGTTCCATGTCTCTGCTCTTATGTATTATAATGTTACAAGTAAACCAACATCTCACAAGACAGGCATATATTACCACAATGTATACAAAAAGAAGCAATACGTGTAGACCCAATATATAAATATAGTACTAAATAGGCAGTAGTTTAAAGAATTCAAGTAAATTATTACAAGGTAAATTACATAACAAAGTAAATGCAGTGATATGAATAAAAAATCACGAACCTGTGATACATTAGCAAATAAGTAAAAAGCACAATAGTATGAATACGGTGGCGTATTAGTTACATACAAATGATACAGACAGACAATATGTCCTCATGTCAGCCTAGCGGCCTAATAGTTAAATCACATGACGACTATATGTTTTATATTGCTGCCAAACTATCCCGATTGCCCCTCATGTCTCCGTAACGCCATAACAGTTAAACAATACAGTCACTGTCTGTTCTATATTGTTGCAGAATCATGTGCAGGCCTCCATCATCTGAGATGAGTCTGATTGGGGCTTCCTGTGGCAGATTGAATTGTAACGCACACACACAGATGCATGTGGATTCAGGCTTTTTGAAAACTTCTTTACACCTACCTATCGACTTGGTTCAAAGCTGCTAAGGGCTCACTCACGTGAAATTATGTCTGCAACAAACAGTAATGTTGGTGTGTGTGTGCACGCGCGCGCGCGCGCGTGTGTGTGTGTGTTGTAATATCTATGATGTATGTCTTTCACTATGTATCTGACCTGTTTTTCGTGTCATTAAATAACTTCGTTCACTTGCGGCGTACAACCAATCAGGGAGTTGGTCTTAGAATTGATCCACATTTTATGTCAGACAAGCACCGATTGGATGGCAAGTATATAGTGGGCAGGCTTACTTCAAGTATTATATAACCAACTCACCACCTCTCACTCACCTTTTTGTTTTACACAAGAGTTACGACAGATCGAGTTTTCAGTGTTGTGTTTACTCAACGGCTATTTGCCTTAAAGAGTAGAAAGTGTCTCAGTATCCACGGACGTAGCTTCTCAGCCATATAAGCACCTACAGATTTAGCGGATCCTTCTTTCGGTTCTTGGGCATTCACAGCTGCCTTGTAGGAATTATTAACTATGTGTGTACCCAGACTCCCTTTGTAAGTAATATCAAAAGCCGGCCATAATTTACAACGTCATCTGCAAAGAGGCCATTAGCGATTGAAACAAAGACTGTGACAACTTGTTCGGGTTTGATACAGCTTACTAGACTAGTGAACATCACATTTTGTTGTTTATGTATTTGACTTACTAAACAAGTCAACTTCGAGTTATCTATCTTTGGTGAATTGTAGAAACTAATTATATTCAACGTCATATTCGGCGTCTCGGTGGGAACGTGTTTTACGTTGAGTGTTGATTATCTCAATATCAAACTATTAGCCAACGTGCCTAAAAAGAAAAAAAAATGATGTCTTCAAGGCAATCAGCTGAGAACCACTTATGTGCAACTTGTGGGAAAGTCTTAACTGAAGCACCTAATCTTATTTGCCATATTCGGACAAGTCACAGTACCAAGAAGAAAGCGTATTCGTGGTACACTTGTGGTCATAATTTTAACGGGAAAGAAATTTACAACGCCCCATTACAAAGTAACACACCAAACCACGAGTATCACCCAATGTAACACAAACAGGAACTTCAACATCTCCTTAAGCAACATTACGCAGGAGAACCGCGGCTACTAATAGCGATGTTGCAGTCAGCGAGAAAACAACTGACCGAGACGAAAACTCCTATTCTGTCAGCGACGCATAACCTAAGGATGAAGCGGTTTCTCTACACAATCTTACAGATGATGTCAGACAAGTATGTACCGCAAACTGGAGTATATCAAAACACATCATAAGATCAATAATTATATGTCTGTCTATACATTTTATATTATTCCACACACAAACAACCCTAAAGATTGGGCAGAGAGTCTTTAACTGTCAAACGATCATGTTCAAAATCAACTTTAGTCATCATACAGTCCTTAAGCACAGCGAAACAAGCTCTTCGATTTTTTTTTGTTTACGCTTCTGCTAATAACGCCTCTGTGTTGGAACTAATGCAACAAATCAGCAATAGACAAAGTTTTGATGATTTTATCAAAACAGTACACGAACACGACATTCTTACCTACGCTATGCAACAAAGCCCAAATACTAAATACACGACAGAGACGATTCCAGCTATATGTTTTTATCTCTATCATATCCCAGAATTCCGGCTTGTTTAATAAATAACAACTTTTTTATGACCAATGTTGGACACCACCGTGCATGGTGCGTATATGTTCATACTAGTATAACATCCCATATTGCACCATTCATTTTGTATATTACTGATATTATGCTTTGTTTGTTTGTGTTTTTTCATTTTTGTAAAATTTACTGCAAACACTGTAAAATAAACAGTTATATGCATTATTAGTGCGCTCGCTTGTTGGATGTTTGTGTTGACGGTACATATGGGTGCCATGTGGTGAACGGGTGTAACAGGTTGATTGCCAAGTAAAGAAATATTTCAACCAAACTTTAACTTATAAATATCTCGATCAAACTTATAACAAGTGGGAAAATATTTTTAGCCGAATGAAGAAAAAGGAAGGTCAAATAAAGAAATATCTCAACCAAACTTATAAAAGTAGGAAAATTTGTTAGTCAAATAGGAAAAATCATGGTCAAGTAAAAACATATCACAACCAAACTTATAAATAGCTCATCCAAATTTATAAAAAGTAGGAAAAGGTGTCAGCCAAATTAAGAAAATATTAACCAAAACGAAAAACAATGTATAGCAATGTAAGAAAATTGTTCTTACAACTTGTCGAACTGCCCTAGCAACTTCCCTATTTTCTCTAACAACTTATAGAATAGACCTATCAACTTGACCAATTAACCTCACAAATTTCCTACTGGCCCTCGCAATTTGTCCAATCGCTATTACAAGTTGTCCACTGCCTCTCACAAATTACTCACGGGAGTTTACTATATGTATTATACATCCACACTCAAGCGCTCTCACAGTCACAAGAATAACGAAATACGGGGATTTAAGCCTGTTTTTTTATTCAACTTGTTTTGTTTTCAGTCAAAGTATAGAAATTGTCACAACCACCTTCATTGTTGGAGTATCCAGGGACTTAGTTTATTAGCCATGTAGTCGCCTACAGATTAAGCGAAGCGCTCTTCCAGATCTTGAACATTCATATCTGCATTGTAAAAATTATTAACCAGATGCTTACCCAGACGCATGCCAAATGTCTCATCTCATCTCATCATGTTCCTCTTGTACCTTGCGGTGTCGAGGTGAAGTATAAACATCATGAGAGTGCCCGGTTATGGGCTTCATGTATCGATATTCCCATGGACTCTGCTATTCCCTCCATCCAACGATTACGTGGTCGGCCTCTTCCTCTGTTTCCATCTGGTCTGCACATCATTGCTTGTTGTGGTATGCAGTTGAATGGTAATCTACTTGAATGCCCAAACCATTTGACTTGCTTCTTTCTAATAAAATCTAGTGTTGCTATAACCCCCACTTTAGTCCAGATTTCTTCATTTCTGCTCTTATCTCTTATTGATACGTTGAGTATTTTTCTCAGGAATCTCATTTCTGTTGTTGTGAATTTTCTTTTCTCTTTTTCTGTCATTGTCCAGGTTTGGCAATGGTAGCATAGAGTTGGTAGAAAGATTGTGTTGTAAAGTGCTTTCTTGGTAGTTATTGATACATGTTTGTTCTTTAGTATTGGTGCCATTTATCTAATGACTTGGTTTGCCTTATTGTATTTATTTTCGATGCCGTCTTCAGATCTGCCATTTGATGATATTATACATCCTAGGTACTTGAAACTCTTTACTTGTTTTAATTGATGTTCGTTTAGGTGAATTGTTGTTGTTTTTTTCTTCTTTAGTTATAGTCATTACCTCCGTTTCGCTGTGCTAACTTTCATGTTATATTCCCTACACAGTTCGTTTACACTATTCACGTGGTCTTGTGATTCAGCTTCTGATTTCGCTATTAGTGCCTGGTCGTCCGCAAACAGGAGTTCTCTAATGATTAGATTTGCAGATGGTTCATTTTATGTGTTCTTGTTATGCGATATTATTGCGGTCTCTGTTTTCCTTATTTCTTTACATATGTTGTCTATATATGTAATGAACAAGAGAGAGGACAGGACACAACCTTGTCGTACTACAGATCTTATGGTGAAGGGTTCTGATTGTCCTCCAGTTGTTATCACTATGCATTAACTGTTGTTATATAAGCTTCTATATAGGTTTGTTAAATGTGTACTCAATCAACATTGTTTAATGATTTCCCACAGCTTGTTTATATCTGGTCTACCAAATGCCTTTACTTGGTCGACAAAGGCTAAGTAGAGTGTTTCATTGAATTCGGTTGATTTTTCTATAAGTTGTCTGAGAGCAAAAATGGCATCTGTGCATCCTTTGTTTATCCTAAATCCAAGTTGTTTTTCGCTTAGCTGGGGTTCTATACTTGTTCGTAATCTTTTCTCATGAATTTTACAAAATATTTTCCCAATATGACTCAACAGTGAAATGCCTCTGTATTGTGTACAATATCTGTTGCTGCCTTTATTTTTCCAAATTGGGATAATTATGGCGTTTCCCTACTCTCGTGGTGTCTGTTGTTCTACCCAAACATGGTTGAATGTCTATGTAGCCATGCTGTTCCTACTTCTCTTGCTGCTTTAGTTAGTTCATTTGGTATTTCATCTTGTCCCGGTGATTTGTTCAATGGGGCTAATCTTATGGCTTCTATAATTTCTTCTTTTAGTATGTCTGGTTCTAGTTCTTCGGTGGCATCTGTGTAGGTTTCCTGAATTCCTGTGACATCTGATGGGATGTTGAGAAGTTGTTCGAAATACTGCTTCCATCTTATTAGGATTTGCTTTTGTTCACTTATTGGTTCTCCATCTTCACTGTTAATTATTTCAGTTGGGTCAAAGGGTTCTCTTCTGGTTCGCATTGTACTTATATTTTTGTAGAAGTTTCTAGTTGCCTCCTTGTAGTTTTTATTTAGGGTTTCTCTATACTCTTCCCAGTTTTTTCCCTCTTTACTATTCTATTCACATGTCTTCTCGCTATTCTATATTCCATATAATCACATTCCTGTTTGCTCTTCAACCAATTTTTATATTTCTTTCCTTTGTGTCTTTTACCGCTTTCTTTACATCTGTGTTCCACCAAATTGTTATTTTCTTTATCCGTGTTTTGCATTTTTTTGTGGTTCCATGTGTCATTTTTGCAGTATTTAAAATTCTTGATTTGGGTATTTCCCATTATTCTTCCACTGTCTTTCTTACTATAGGTAATTTTATAACAGTTTCAATTAGTTCTTTTTCATAATTTTCTCTTACTGCCTCGTCTTTAAGGTTTTTTACGTTTACTGATTCACACGGCATGTATTTTCCTGCTCTTTGCTTTCTTCTTCTGATGGTTCTTATTGTGGCAATGACTGCTTTATGATCTTTGTTTATACTTAAATTGAGCACTGCCCTTGCATCTAATATATTTCTCTTTCTCTTTTTTCTTGTGAATATAAAATCAGTTTGGCTTTTAGTATCTAGATCGTTCAATTTATACCAGGGGTATACTTGTGAGTCTTTATGTTTATAGAATGTGTTTGTTATATAGAGTCGTGTTGGCTGCATAGCTCTATCACTCTACTTCCGTTATCATTCCGTTCATTATGCTGATCTCCAAGTGCTCTCAGATGTTTTTCTATGCCAACTCTGTTATGTCCTAGTCTTGCATTGAAGTCTCCCATAACAATGATGTTGTCCTGCTTATCTATTTTACTTAGCACGTCATGGATGTCTTCTTAGAATTTGTCGCATTCTAGCTCATTTTTATTTGTATTACATGGTGCGTATATTTGTACATATGTTGTAATTATTTGTTCTTTTATTCTCACTGTTATGATCCTTTCTAATATGTATTTTATTTCTAGTATCCCTCTTACTAGCCGTGGTTCGATTACTATTCCCACACCGTGTCTTGCCCTTTCTTGCTGTTCTACTCCAGAGTAGACAAACGTGTAACTGTGGTGGAGCTCCTTGCATCCTTTCCCTTTTGTTCTGGTGTCAGCTATTCCCATCAGTCCAAATTTCCTCTCTGCCATTGTTTCTATAAGCTCTTCTTCTTTACCAATGAAATCGTAGACGTTTATTGTGCCTATTTTTTTAATCGCTGATCTATCTCGTAGTCCACTAACATTGTCGGGTCGATATCCGTTTGGGTCAGTCCGTTTATACTTCTTAGTTTTTCTGCAAGCAGTATGAAGATCTCCTGCCGGTTTGCTAGGCCAATCGCAGGTTTAGGACACAAATTTGACCACAGGGAGTCCATCTCCTATGGCGAGCCATAGCCCCGTTATCCCATGACCTCGCGGTCATGGTTTCCCGGTCTCCACTACGTGGAGGTGGGGGTGACTTGTGTAGTCTGCGGGTCATCGGTAGGCTACTAATTTTCACTTTTCACCACTCCTGGGAAAGGCTAGCCTATCCTAACCCTGCTGGCTGCAGGGCCAGGCGCATTCCAGACCTTGCAGACCCATGCCAAATGTAAACAGCATAATTATTCTCCCATAGTTGATGACGTTATCGCCAGAGGATTCATCACCGACTGAAACAAAGACTTGGAAAACGTGTTGGGGTTTGATACTGCATACTAGTCTCGTGAACAGCACATCGTGTTGTTCGATTATTTGACCTACTAAATTAGACAACGCCGAGTTATTTTCCTTTGTGGAATTGTAGAAACTAATAATAGTCAACGCCATATTCACCCTCTCGCTGTGAATTTGTTTCAAGTCGACCGTTGCTTGTGTCATTATTATACTGCGAACTAACATAAATCAAAAAAGATGGCTAACCATCAAACATCTTATCCACTCGTGTGATACTTGGTGCAAAGTGTTAAATGAGCTAATACTATTACCCGACAGTTTAATACACAGAAATAACATCAATTAAAAAAGACCATGTTTGTCTTGTCTACAAGTCTGTGTACACCAAAAATATAACTTACTTATCAAGTCTTCTAACTGCCTTTCAGCGTTTCATACCACTTAACACTAACATTCATTTTGATTACAACACAACCTGTTTTCTGCTTACTGGGCACATGTACCAACCTACTGGAGATAAATCGTCTGTCCCCTACACTACTAGGCGCTGTTTTAGATAATGAATATGGTAATCGATCAGTATGGTCACGGCTAAGAAGGATATCAATGACAAACGATCTTCTTTAGAGATGCTTATAACATTATGATTATACTCAGAATTATAATGAGAATAATCAGTAAGACAATAAATGTTGAAAACTGGTGAAGAGCAGTATGGATGTGTGGAAGGTTTTCATTTAATTATCTGACACAGTATGATGATAGTGTTGGAAGCACTTATCTACCTACCCCACCATTCACCCACCCCTTAACAGCACATTACTCTAAGCGATAACAACTACAACCAATGCTACCCGCCACCTTTACATTTTTAAGGTTTTCCTTTATACTGTGTGATGATAGTATTTAAACACCGTGCACTAAAGACCAATATTAACCGCTATCTTTTATTTTCAATTTAAAAATACAATTTTTTTTAAAAATTATCTCGTATATAATCTAACTTTACGTTCTTAATGGTTAACTTTTTAAACCCTGAGCAGAGCAGAGTTTCCCACCAAAACATCGATCTTAACAAAACAAAGAATCGACAAGGGGATCTGATGACGTCAATATAGCAAAGAAGAAGTAGGAGCGCTCCTCCCAGATCCTCCCAGTCCTCCTTCTTTGTTCTTGGTATTTTGAGGATAGTATCCTCCGATTTCCTAGGGATAAAGCCCCTATATAACTACTGGCCGTTAATAAATAAAATCCTGTTGATTTGATCTCGGTCTGAAAAGTCCCCCAGAATAGGTAACCTCACACTGTCGCAATTGTTTTCATCGGCATGAATTGAAAGATTCTTCTATATTTACAATCTCCTCGACACGTGTAATGAATAATTCCTCCAATTTGCAAGCCAAGCTGAGTTCCAGATTTCCCAGAAAGTATTTATTGATTTGTTTGGACTCTGCTGAAGTTCTAAGAAAAACCGCTATCTTGTCTGACTAACATCCTGTTACATACAGAATTAATGGTAATAGTGACTGGCACTTTGCCGTCATGATAGAACCGAACGTCGCTTTAAAAACAGGGTCGACTTCATTGCACCGTGTTTTACCCCATATGAGTCGGTCTTTTTCCGCAGTGTGGAAAGCGTCGCACCAAACACGAACTCCGTAACTATAGCGACGACCCACAGGAGTCTCCGAAAAATGTCACTCGTGAACCGAAGGACGCGGCCCGGAATCGAACCCACAACCTTCAGAAGAACCCGAGTCAAACGGCTTGACCACTTCACCACGGAGATTCCCGAACGTCTCGCACGGCAGGGA
>OY992876.1:94634540-94642040 GCA_963921405.1 Cepaea hortensis | reverse complement strand
GCTTTCCCTATTACCAATGTCCCTCGCCATCAGGCGAGCCCAGTCCGAGGTATTTGTAATTTACGCCCGCAAATCCAGGCTGAGAAGTCAACGTCTAAGTCCAATTAAACGGTGTGGAGAGAGAACCCTCTACCACACCATCAAAGCACTGGAAGTTTAAGAACAAACGCTCCTAACCTTGACTCCAAGCGAACTCCTCGGGCATGTTTGTGTAATTGTTAGGAAGCAACGCTGACAATGGCATGAATGCTGTCGGATTGTTTTTGGTTCCAGCTCTCAATGTTCGCTGTGTGAGAGAACACCTGGCCAGTTATACCCCCGTGCACTCAGGCCTACAAAATATGATGGTTCAAACACTCGACACACTCACGCCACCTCCCTGCTCCCGGATTTTTTGTTGTTTCTTCATAAAGAATGTTCAGGATACAACATGTACAGGGCTTGACTTTCGCTAAATCTTACAATATATCTCATCTAATCTCATCGCATCTCATCTCATCTCCACTCATCTCATCTTCTCTCATCTCATCTCCTCTCCATTCCTCTCATCTCCTCTTATCTCATCTCATCTCCTCTCATCTCATGTCATCGCATCTCATCTCCACTCCTCTCATCTCCTCTCATTTCATCTCATCTCCTCTCATCCCATCATATCTCCTCTCATCTCTCCTCTCCTCTCCTATCATCTCCTCTCATATCCTCGCATCTCATGTCGTCTCATCTCATCTCCTTTCATCCCATCCCATCTCCTCTCCTCTCATCTCATCGCATCTCACGTCCTCTTATCTCATCTCATTTCATGTCATCTCATCTCATCTCAACTCATCTCATCTCATCTCAACTCCTCTCATCTCATCTCAACGCAACTCCTCTCATCTCTTCTCATCTCAACTCCTCTCATCTCATCTCAACTCCTCTCATCTCATCTCAACTCCTCTCATCTAATCTCATCTCAACTCCTCTCAACTCATCTCATCTCAACTCCTCTCATCTCTTCTCATCTCAACCCCTCTCATCTCATCTCAGCTCCTCACGTCTCAACTCCTCTCATCTCATCTCATCTCAACTCCTCTCATCTAATTTCATCCCAACTCCTCTCATCTCATCTCATCTCATCTCAACTCCTCTCATTTATTCTCATCTCAACTCCTCTCATCTCATCTCAACTCCTCTCATCTCATCTCAACTCCTCTCATCTAATCTCAACTCCTCTCCTCTCATCTCAACTCCTCTCATCTCATCTCATCTCAACTCCTCTCATCTCATCACAACTCCTCTCATCTCATCTCATTTCAACTCCTCTCATCTCATCTCATCTCATCTAATCTCATCTCAACTTCTCTCATCTCATCTCATCTCATATCCTCGCATCTCATGTCGTCTCATCTCATCACCTTTCATCCCATCTCATCTCCTCTCATCTCATCGCATCTCACGTCCTCTTATCTCATCTCATTTCATGTCATCTCGTCTCATTTCATCTCATCTCATCTCATCTCAACTCCTCTCATCTCATCTCATCTCAACTCCTCTCATCTAATCTCATCTCAACTCCTCTCATCTCATCTCATCTCAACTCCTCTCATCTCATCTCAACTCCTCTCATCTAATCTCAACTCCTCTCATCTCATCTCAACTCCTCTCATCTCATCTCATCTCATCTCAACTCCTCTCATCTCATCACAACTCCTCTCATCCCTTCTCATCTCAACTCCTCTCATCTCATCTCATCTCATCTAATCTCATCTCAACTCCTCTCATCTCATCTCATCTTATCTCATCACAACTCCTCTCATCTCATCTCATCTCATCTCAACTCCTCTCATCTCATCACAACTCCTCTCATCTAATCTCATCTCAACTCCTCTCATCTCATCTCATCTCAACTCCTCTCATCTAATCTCAACTCCTCTCATCTCATCTCATCTCATCTCAACTCCTCTCATCTCATCTCAACTCCTCTCATCTCATCTCAACTCCTCTCATCTCATCACAACTCTTCTCATTTCATCTAATCTCAACTCCTCTCATCTAATCTCAACTCCTCTCATCTAATCTCAACTCCTCTCATCTCATCTCAACTCCTCTCATCTCATCTCAACTCCTCTCATCTCATCTCAACTCCTCTCATCTCATCTCAACTCCTCTCATCTAATCTCAACTCCTCTCATCTCATCTCAACTCCTCTCATCTCATCTCAACTCCTTTCATCTCATCTCAACTCCTCTCATCTCATCTCAACTACTCTCATCTCATCTCAACTACTCTCATCTCATCTCAACTCCTCTCATCTCATCTCAACTCCTCTCATCTCAACTTCTCTCCTCTCATCTCATCTCAACTCCTCTCATCTCATCTCAACTCCTCTCAACTAATCTCATCTCAACTCCTCTCATCTCATCTCAACTCCTCTCATCTCATCTCAACTCCTCTCAACTAATCTCATCTCAACTCCTCTCATCTCATCTCAACTCCTCTCAACTAATATCATCTCAACTCCTCTCAACTCATCTCATCTCAACTCCTCTCATCTAATCTCATCTCAACTCCTCTCATCTCATCTCATCTCAACTCCTCTCATCTAATCTCATCTCAACGCCTCTCATCTCATCGCAACTCCTCTCATCTCATCGCAACTCCTCTCATCTCATCTCATCGCAACTCCTCTCATCTCATCTCATCTCATCTCAACCCCTCTCATCTCATCTCAATTCCTCTCATCTCATCTCAATTCCTCTCATCTCATCTCAATTCATCTCATCTCATCGCAACTCCTCTTATCTCTTCTCATCTCATCTCAACTCCTCTCATCTCATCTCAACTCCTCTCATCTCATCTCATCTTAACTCCTCTCATCTCATCTCAACTCCTCTCATCTCATCTCCTCTTCTTTCATCTCTTCTTCTTCTTCTTCTTTCGTTCGCCTGAAACATGTCTACAACTGTAATGTCGTCTCTTGTATGAATCTAACAGTCTTTTTTAGTTCATTCAGAGGTCCATAGAGTTTATCTTCCACTGTTGTCTCTCTAGGCCAGAAGGTTCGCCTGGATATGTTGTAGTTTGGGCAATCCTGGAGTATGTGCTCTGCTGTCTGCGACGCCAAACCACATGTGCACATGGCTGAGTCACCAATCTTAAATTTTGTATACAAGTGGTTGCGTAATCTATTGTGTCCTGTTCTGAGGCGCAGAAGAATGACCTGTTCTGGTCTGTCCATAACGTGGTAGTCGTCTTGAGTAAGGTTTGGTGGCTTTCTGATTGATTTGATCATTCTTTTCTTTTGGTGGTATGTAACGGGCACATCAGGTTGTTCTTCTTTTGCTCCTTCCTTAGCCAATCGATCAGCTCTGTCGTTTCCGGGGACTCCACAGTGGGATGGTATCCACTGTATGGTGATCTTACGCTGACTGCTAAGTTCAGAAAGTAGTGTCCTCAGAACTGGCAATTTCCCAGACAGGAGCGCCTCTATTACGGATTTTGCATCTGTCAATATCACTGCAGGTTGTGTACCATGGCTGGTATTTTGTAATTTTTCTGTGGCTATCTTGATTGCCTCAATTTCAGCATCATAGTTATGGCAGTACTTTCCTGTTGGAATTCTGGCCGTGTCTCTAGTATTATTTGGGTATTCTATGTACACTCCCGCTCCTCCATTTCGAACAGCATTTTGTGCTGACCCATCTGTGTAGACTCGGATCCAGAGGTCCTGTGGGTATTCATCATCAAGGAAGCTGAGAATGGCTGTTCTGCGATGTACACTGTTCTGTTCTTCCTTGTCCAATATTCCTCTCACTTTTGACTGGATTTGTAGCGATATTCTATGTTCATCTTTCCACGGGGTTTGTTCTGGAATAGTTGTCAGGGGGATACCAACTGTGGGAAGATCGATGGATTCTCTGCAGAGTTGTTTTGCCTGGTGGATGAAACTACTTCTTTTCAACCGCCCCATAGCTAAGTTTTCAAATCGGTTCTTCATAGGGTGGCCTGGCAAGCTGAGAAACTTGTCTGCTTGTATTAATGTTTTTTAGTGTCATCTCTTCTTGAAGAGGTCAACAGGGCCAAATGGATAAGAGAGGACGTTGTTAAACACCCGGTGTGTTGATGCTGAGGTAGGGGGTTCAACCCCTACACCGGTCAGGTTGCTCTCTCTCTCTCTCTCTCTCTCTCTCTCTCTCTCTCTCTCTCTCTCTCTCTCTCTCTCTCTCTCTCTCTCTAGGCCCGTCTAGTTTACTCCAGAGGAAAGGTACCACCGATACATCTGGAACTTACAAGCTGCAGAAGCTGCCAGATCAACAAATCAATGCTCTAACTGTCCGCCAGTCGGAGCTTCCACCGTAGACCAGTTGCTAACCAAGGCTAAGGGCCTGGTCTGCCCTGCCATGACATTTAGTCTTGAGGTTGCATTTCCTCGCACTATGATAAGGCTTGTAACTTCCCAATTGTACTCCTCCGCCCGAAGCCATTTGCACTAAAGTGTGTGCTATAGAAATCTTTACCATGTTTACTTGATGCTGGATCTCTGCTGCTGGGTGGCGTATTGGTGCACGATAAGGCAGATCTTGTCAGGACCTGTTGGATCTTGCGTATAGTGTGAAAGAACAGTTACAACATCTCTTCTGGGAGAGAATGATGCCGCAGAGAGCGATCAGACGGTCTGGCCGACACTACGTTCCTAGAGGAAAGGTACACATAATCAGATTGCAACTACTTCCATTACTATTGGGACTCTTCGTTGGTTGTTGAAGATGGGAGCGGAAACGTATGGGAATGTCCTGAGTGCTGCAATAACCCAACTTTATGAAGAAAGTGTGTGAAATCCCTAATAACCCAGTTGTCCGGAGAAAGAGAGAGAGAGAGAGAGAGAGAGAGAGAGAGAGAGAGAGAGAGAGAGAGAGAAAGAGAGAGAGGCGTACAATTAGATGACGTCACGTTAACAAGACAAAAAAATATACCCGCTTTGTTTATATTATATACCGTAAGACCGAAATACCGAAAGTCAGTCCATATTAAAACTGTGTCTTTCACCTTCTTCTTCTTGTGCACCTGATATATTATTAGGGCATATTGACAGACAGACAGACAGACAGACAGACAGACAGACAGACAGACAGACAGACAGACAGACAGACAGACAGACAGACCAACGGACGGACGGATGGATGGACGGATGAATGGATGGATGAATGGCTGGATGAATGGCTAGATGGATAGATAGATAGATAGATAGATAGATAGATAGATAGATAGATAGATAGATAGATAGATAGATAGATAGATAGATAGATAGATAGATAGATAGATAGATAGGCAGGCAGGCAGGCAGGCAGGCAGACAGACAGACAGACAGATACCTCTGAAGTCGGAGTGGGTTCGCCTGGTGGTGAGGGACACTGGTAATAGTGAAAGCTAATCCACACGCAACAATCAGTCCGATGTTACTTGAAGTAGCGATTATGGAATACGCTTGATTTCAAAGCGAGCGATTACAAATAAAATCTCCTCTTGTAGCTTACGGTGTCGTGGTGAAGCTAAACAGCGGGAGTTCCCGTTTCTGGGCTTCGTGTATTGAGATTCCCACGGACTCTGCTATTCATCGTTTACATCGTCGGCCTCTTCTTATGCTTCCATCTTGTCTGTACATCATTGTTTGTTGTGTAGTATACTCTCAGTTGGTAATCTTGTTGCATGGCCAAACCATTTAATTTGCTGTTTTATTATGAAATCTAGCGCTGCTATAACTATCACATACATTATCTATGATTGACTAATTGCATATTTTTTTCTTATTTACTTTGACGTCATCTATGTTTATATCTTCCACGGGAAACTCGGATTTTTGGGGAATTTCCTTTGAAATATACACGCTTTCTTCATAAAGTTTTGAAAAAAATAAGGTAAAGGAACCTTTTACAAAGCCTTAAAGTGGGCATGTTCCACACACCTGCCTCCTTCATCTTCTTATAGCCCATGCCGTGTGGCGTTGGTGATCATGTCTGTTCATAAACGTCTGTCTCTTGTGCTTCCAATCATTTCCGCTGCTATGCCAAACTGTCCAGCATCTTCTCGCTTGGTCTCTTCCTGTCTCTCTTCCCCTCCATCATCTTCTCTCTTGGTCTCTGTTTGTCTCTCTTCCACTCCAGCATCTTCTCTCTTGGTCTCTTCGTGTCTCTCTTCCCCTCCAGCATCTTCTCTCTTTTGTCTCTTCGTGTCTCTCTTCCCTCCAGCATCTTCTCTCTTTTGTCTCTTCGTGTCTCTCTTCCCCTCCGGCTTCTTCTCTCTTTTGTCTCTTCGTGTCTCTCTTCCCCTCCAGAATCTTCTCTCTTTTGTCTCTTCATGTCTCTCTTCCCCTCAAGCATCTTCTCTCTTAGTCTCTTCGTGTCTCTCTTCTCTCCAGCATCTTCTCTCTTGTGTCTCTTCGTGTCTCTCTTCCCCTCCAGCATCTTCTCTCTTTTGTCTCTTCGTGTCTCTCTTCCCCTCCAGCATCTTCTCTCTTAGTCTCTTCGTGTCTCTCTTCCCTCCAGCATCTTCTCTCTTGATCTCTTCGTGTCTATCTTCACCCCCTCCCCCCCCCCCCCCCCCCCAGCATCTTCTCTCTTGGTCTCTTCGTGTCTATCTTCCCCTCCAGCATCTTCTCTCTTGGTCTCTTCGTGTCTATCTTCCCCTCCAGCATCTTCTCTCTTGGTCTCTTCGTGCCCATCTTCCCTTCCAGCATCTTCTCTCTTCTTCTCTTCCTGTCTCTCTTCCCCTCCAGCATCTTCTCTCTTCGTTTCTTCCTGTCTATCTTCCCCTCCATCATCTTCTCTTTTGGTCTCATCGTGTCTATCTTCCCCTCCAGCATCTTCTCTCTTCTTCTCTTCCTGTCTCTCTTCCCCTCCAGCATCTTCTCTCTTGGTCTCTTCCTGTCTATCTTCCCCTCCAGCATCTTCTCTCTTGGTCTCTTCCTGTCTATCTTCCCCTCCAGCATGTTCTCTCTTGGTCTGTTCGTGTCTATCTTCACCTCCAGCATCTTCTCTCTTGGTCTCTTCCTGTCTCTCTTCCCCCTCCAGCATCTTCTCTCTTGTGTCTATCTTCCCCTCCAGCTTTCCCGTTGTGTCGACATTCTCTAGCTCTCCACTTCTCGTGATTTATCCAAAGACTTCCCCATTACTAGTGTACCTCACCATCAAGTGAACCCCTCTCGACCTCTGAGGTACTTGTAATTTACATCCCCATGCCAAGGACGAGAAGTTAACATTTAAGTCCAGCTGGCCGGTGTAGAGGTTGAATCCAACACCTGGCATAAACTCACCGGAAGTTTAAGAGCAACAAAATTGGGGGGTTCTAACAATTCATACAACTATAGAATCTTCCTGCTACCGGAAGTTTTTTTTTAATTTTTTATAGAAAGTTCAGGACACAATCTTAATGGGGTTTGACTTTAGCTAAGTCTTACAGTATCTGTGTTTCACAAACTGCATGTGTTTGTGTTTTTTTTTTTATATTTAATTACGTTGACGTCAT
>OY992876.1:94579540-94629540 GCA_963921405.1 Cepaea hortensis | reverse complement strand
ACACAATCAATCAATCATGTGCCATGCCGGAAAGCGTGGGCGGTCATGATTCGCCATTTCACTCGATCACCAGTGTCGTGGATCAGCTCAGTGTTCCTGTCTCGTCCATGCCATGTGGCCAAGCCATCCAGGTATTTTCCTCTCGGTCTTCCTCTTGGTCTGTTCCCTTCGATCTTGCCAGCTGTCACTAAGTTCTCCAGTCCATTTCTTCTCATAACATGTCCAAAAAATTTTGACTGTCTACGTCTAATTTCTCTAATCAATCTACGATTTTCATTTGTCTCTTGTAGTACTTGGTCATTGGTTTTTCTATCTGTCCATGGTATTCTTTGCATTTTCCTCAGAAACCACATTTCTGCAGCCATCAGATGTTTTTCAGCTTGACTGTACATTGTCCAAGTTTCACATCCATACAAAAGAACAGGCTCTATGTATCCCCTCAACACTCTTTTTCTCGTTTCAATTGACATCATTTTATTGGTCAGAATGTTTTTCATCTTGCTAAAGACTACTTTCGCAATGTCGATTCTTGTTCTAATCTCTTCAAGGCATCTGCCATCAGATGTTATGACTGTTCCGAGATAATTGAACCGATTCACTTGTTGAAGAATATTCCCATTTACTTGTATATTACATTGTGGTACTTCGTTCTTCCTAGTGACGACCATAACCTGTGTCTTCCTACAATTTAATTCCAACCCCAGCTGCTCACTGTGTACAACCACAGCGTCTACTAATTGTTGCAGATCCTGTGCATTGTCT
Organism: Cepaea hortensis; assembly: GCA_963921405.1. NCBI lineage: Eukaryota > Metazoa > Mollusca > Gastropoda > Stylommatophora > Helicidae > Cepaea > Cepaea hortensis. The sequence continues at coordinate 94,628,778 of OY992876.1, read as the reverse complement.
GCAATCAATACTGTATCATCTGCATATCTAATGTTATTTATGTTTCGTCCTCCAATGCTGATTCCATTTAGGTCTTCTACATTTCTGAAAATATTTTCACTGTATAGGGAAAAAAGATCTGGAGACATTACACATCCCTGCCTAACACCTCTCTTAATAGGTTGATATTGTCCTACTTCATTATCAATCCTTATGGCAGCTTGTTGTTTCCAATATATGTTTTTTATAAGTCTAATGTCTTTCCCATCAATTTGTAGATCTGCAAGCATATCCACAATGTTGACATGTCTAACTCTATCAAAAGCCTTTGTGTAGTCAATAAAGCAAAGATGTATATCCTTGTTTACTTCTAAAGCAAGTTCAATAACTGTTCGCAGCATATACACAGCATTTACTGTACCCTTTCCTTCTACAAACCCACATTGTTCTTCCCCTATTTCAGGTTGTATTTTCTTCCTCACTCTTTGCATGATAATTCGTAACAAAATCTTTGTGATGTGACTCATTATACTAATTGTTCTATGTTGATCACATTCTAAGGTTCCTGATTTCTTTGGGATAGCAATAAATACAGAATTACATAATTCAGAAGGCATATCTCCAGTATCATATAATGTGTTCAGCAGTCTAGTGACTTGCTCTAGTCCAAATTCTTCTAAAGCTTTAATCATTTCTGTTGTGATGTTATCTGCACCGGGGGCCTTGCCAGCTTTCATATGCTTAAGAACATTTTGAACCTCCATCTTTAAAATTTCTGGTCCTTCATTATTAAATCTAATAGCATACTGTTCCTCTCTGTTATCATTATACAAGTCTTTCACATAATCTGTCCATACATGTAGAATCTGATCTTTTTCTATTATGATTTTGCCATCTTTAGTTTTTAGACAGCCTGTTGATGTACTTGTTCTTTTATTAGTAAGTTCCTGAATTCTCTTGTGCACTAATTTGGTATTTTGACTGTTGTGTTGTTTTTCAATTTCTGAGCACTTTTCCTCAAGCCATGATTCTTTTGCCTTCCTACATAATACTCTGACTTGTCTGTGAATTTCTTCATATTTGGCAGGATTATTTTTGTTGAGTCTTCTTGTTTCCATTAAGTGTAAAATTTCCTCAGTCATCCACTTCTTACGACCCACCTTCTTTAATTTTGGAATAGTTGTTTCTGCAGCCACATTGATTGAATTCTTTAACATTTCCCATTGATCATCCACATCCTGGAATAGGATCTCTAGATCAGACAATATTTCAAATCTGTTCTGTACTTCTATGTTGAATTTGTTTTGTATTTCCTTGTCATTACTCAATGTACACAAGTCATATTTAGTGTTTCCTGTTATATACTTGACTTTCTTCAACTGTATCCTCAATGTTCCTGTGAGTAATCTGTGGTCACTATAACAATCAGCACTGGGTACTGTTTTTGCTACTTTTAGCGCGTTTCTAAATCTTCTGCTAATGAGAATGTAGTCAATCTGGTTTCTAATCCTGCTATCAGGACTCCTCCAGGTCCATAATCTTCTAGGGTGTTGCTTGAACCAGGTATTTCCTACAATCATTTCCTGTTCTTTTGCCCACTCTACTAGTCTGTATCCTCTTTCATTTCTCTCTCCTAAACCATAGTTTCCTACTGTGTATCTATCCCCTTGATTTCCTACTTTTGCATTGAAGTCCCCTATTATGATGTTTATTTCTGAATTTTTACATTTCTTTAAAGCAGACTCTATGTCATTATAAAATTCCTCTACACTATCTTCACTGGACTCTCCTGTAGGGGCATATACCTGAATAACATTTATGTTAAAAGGTCTGCCACTCAATTTAACTAGAAGAACTCTGTCCGACACGGCCCAATATCCCTGAACAGACGTTGATGTTTTCCGGTCCAAAATTATTGCCACTCCCCTATGTCGATCTTCACCTCCAGAATAAATAATCTTAAAATCTTTATGTATCTTGATGCCTGCTCCTGTCCATCTCGTTTCACACATACCTAATATATTAATTTTTTCTCTTTGAATTTCTTGTGTTATGTTCTCTAATGTTCCGTCGTTGTTTAACGTCCTAACGTTCCATGTTCCTAATTTTAATGTCTCTGTCCTTGTCTTGCGATGATCAGTCTTTAAGCGAATCATAATAAACTAGGCAATTTCAAAGAGGTAGTTTGCCGTTGCTTTCCTCTATGGCAGTGACCATACTGGCCGGATGACCGCAATCGTTGTCTCTCGAAAGAGATCTTCTGCTTGCCGTCGCGAAACTCGAGACCATATCCAACAAATATCTGTCGGCTGCCCTCAAAATTTCATCCACCACCTGCCTTCCGTGGCTTCTTTTGAACACTTCCAATACACGAAAACGAAATAACATCACATAATCCAAAGGAAAAACACTATCCACACGAATTCCACGGGAATTTCCATAGGAAATCCACAGAAAAACACTGAACAGCGTCTCCCCTAAGAACAACGAGTCATCGCGTCGCCATTATACCGGAATTGACACAACATAGAGTAAAATAACTAGATACATCCTTCAAGCTGAAATATACACATGTTCTCACAGTAATGCCAATTCTTTACCGCGGTAATTTTAAACTGACTATCATGTCTTTCTGAAAATTGAGGCCAGCATGGCCGAATTGATAAGACCTCGCGTTCTTAAACATCCGGTGTGCTGATGTCGAGGTAGTGGGTTCAACCCCTACAGGGAGCAGTTGGACTTAAATGTTGACTTCTCGTCCTGGACTCGGAGATATAACTTACGAATACCTGTGAAGTAGAAGCGGGTTCGCCTGATGGCCAGGGACACTGGTAAAAGGGAAAGCTAATCCATACGCAAAATTAAGTCCAATACACTAGAGGTAGTAGTAGTACTGTAGTAGTATTGTGTGGACTACGGTTGAGTTCAAAGCGAGCGAGCGTTAAAATAAAATATCACTAAGCAAGTTTCGTGCAAAGTGTTCCTTCCTGTAAGCGTGTTTTAAATGTGTGAACATGACATGTGTTTTTACTCGACCTGGTCTTCTTCAATAGCGTCTAATTTAGGCCAGCTGCCTGACCTATAATGTACGTACTTAAGTTCATATGTACTCATTACTATATCCGGAGTTTGTGGCTTTCTCTATAGCCGACGTCTGTTGCTTTCTCTATAGCCGACGCCTGTGGCTTTTCCTATATCCGACGCCGTATGGATTTCTCTATGGCAAGCGTTTGTGGCTTTCTCTATAGCAGGCCTCTCTGGCCCAGGTGTTAGTGAAACGCAGTCTCACAATTCCCCGACATACTGGGACCAGGGTTTGAAATCCGCCGAGGGGTGATTTGGTAGCAGAACGCTTTGCGTTGATTTTGATGACTAAAGATAGCCGAACGTTCTTAACATGAGGTTCCAATCAACCCCAGCATGTGTTGTTTCTCTGTATCTGGGGTCTGTGGCTTTCTCTATAGCCGGTGTCTGTAGCTGTCTCTGTAGCTGGCGTCTGTGGCATTCTCTATAGCTGGCGTCTGTGGCTTTCTCTATAGCCGGCGACCGTGGCTGTCTCCATAGCCGCGATTGTGGCCTTTTCTATATCCAGCATTTATGGCTTTCTCTATTGTGGGTGGCGGATAATGCAAAAGATCTACAACAATTGTTGGACATTGTAATAATAGAGAGTGACAAGAAAGGACTCGTCTTGAGTATCAAGAAAACCGTAACAATGGTGATCTCAAAGAAATAGTTGACACCAAAATGTGAAATGGAAATAGAAGGGAACATTCTTAACCAAGTGGTTCAATACCCATCGGCATTTATAACATCAGACGGAATGTGCACAACAGAGATTAAGAACATAATCCGGCAAGCAAAAGCCTCTTTACACAAAATGGGGAGTATCTTATGTAATAAGTCATTATCACTGAATGTAAGAAAGAGAGTGCTCAAATGCGATATAGAACATTGTTTGCTGTATGGCTGTCAATCTTGGAATGTAAATGAACAAATTAGAAAGAACTTAGAAGCAACAGAAATATGGTTCCTGAGACGAATGTTGCGAATTCCTTAGACTGTCAGAGTAACTAACAATGATGGCCTGAAACAGGCTAATGAAACTAGAACAGTATACACAATAATAAGAAAGAGACAAACAGCTTTCTTCGGTCATGTGATGAGAAAGAGGCATTATAGAACATCGAGGCAACTGGAAAGATCGAGGGGAAGAGAGGCAGTAGCAGACCATGAGAAATGATGCTGGATAGATTGAGGCAGTGGCATGGATGAATATCATCAGAGTTGATCCATAACACCAAAGACCGGTGGAAAGCCATAAACGCCTACGCCAGCTGGCAGGGCACTTGATGATGATGATGATGATGATGATGATGATGATGATGATGATGATGATGATGATGATGATGATGATGATGATGATGATGATGATGATGATGGTGATGATGATGATGATGATGATATAAGTTACTCATATGTTTTCTTCATGTGGACTCGACTCGAGTAATCGAATACCGCATGAATGATTATAACTAACAATAGAGTCAATAATTGATGTTATTCCTACTTGTGTTCTTAGTTTCTAATCTCTCTCTCTATCACTCTCTCTCACTCTCTCTCTCTCTCTCTCTCTCTCTCTCTCTCTCTCTCTCTCTCTATCTATATATCTCTCTATCTCTCTCTATCTCTCTTTCCTTCTTTTCCTCTCTCTCTATCTCTCTCTCGCGCTCTCTCTCTCTCTTAAATCTCTCTCTATCTATATATTTCTATCTCTCTCCATCACTCTCTATATCTCTTTATATCTCTTTTTATATCTCTCTTTCTATATATATATATATATATATATATCTTTATCTCTCTATCTCTCTCCATCTCTATCTCTCTCTATCTCTTTATCTCTATCTATCTATCTCTATCTCTCTTTCTTTCTTTCTCTCTCTATCTCTCTCTATTTATCTCACTCTCTGTCTCTCTCTCTCTCTCTCTCTCTCTCTCTCTCTCTCTCTCTCTCTCTCTCTCTCTCTCTCTCTCTCTCTCTCTCTCTCTCTCTCTATCTCTTCTTGTTTATCCAGCTACTTTTGCTTATTCAGATATTGTTTGCCAGCAAATAGTTCTCCGTGGCGAAGTAGAAACGCCGCTCGCCTCACGTTCTGAAGGTTGTGGGTTCGATTCCGGGCTACGATATTCGTCGCTGGAGCTACGGAGTGCGTGCTTTGTGCGAAACTTTTCGCGGGTCGCCTGGGGGAAAATGACCCACTCATCTATATGTATAAAAGACGATGTATGTATGTATGTATATATGTATGTATGTATGTATGTATGTATGTATGTATGTATGTATGTATGTATGTATGTATGTATGTATGTATATGTATGTATGTATGTATGTATGTATGTATGTATGTATGTATGTATGTATGTATGTATGTATGTATGTATGTATGTGTATAGGGATGTATTTGATGCGTTCGATAACGGTCCATCCGATTGAGATGCAATTTTCTACATGTATTCTTTTCATTCCCGTGCAGCTAACTGTCATAGTTTGTTAGTATACAATCAGCTATTTACTTACTAAAATTTAATATTTAAATTTACATTATCATTTATATATAGCGAGGGGACTTAACTTAAGAAACGTTATTTCAAGGGGCATAACTTTTAATATCATTGCTATATATTTTATATATAGATTGTTGCATTGTTTTCAAAGATTTATAAACTCTTAGTCTATAGTTATTTACAGGCATATGAGTTATAATAAATAATGATATAATCTTTAAGGAATTTTCAAAGTTTTCATAAAAATAATGCACTTATTTAAATAGTGAAAATTTTCTAACTCATCTTTTTATTTTTCTTCAACAGCACATTAATTTTTTTTAACATTCTCATATGTATGGCGCGTTACACCCACGTTGGGTATTTATGATGCCCATGTTAAACATTTCCTCAACGAGTTACTTTTCATGTATTTTAATGCTTATTGTTCTTTTGTTGTCAAAGAATTGCTTCATAAGAGATGTTGAATGAAAGAATGTATGAGAGGAAATAGAGAAGAAGGGCGAATGTAGGACGGGCCTGCGAAATATTTTCGTTCGTTAAATTTTAAAAAAAAGTAATTTTTTTGTGAGAGAAAGTTAGTTGCATATCGTTTGCAGTACTCTGCAGTCAACTCACCGCCCACCATTTATTGGCTGTTCGTGATATCTTGGTAAGTTTCTTTAGATAGATCTCTTTCAATCATATTTTCTACTATAAATCTATCTATTCTTCTATTCTATCTATATTTTAACGGGAACGGGCCGAACATAGACAGACAGACAGACAGACAGACAGACAGACAGACAGACAGACAGACAGACAGGCAGGCAGGCAGGCAGGCAGTTAGGTAGGTAGGTAGGTAGGTAGGTAGGTAGGTAGGTAGGTAGGTAGGTAGGTAGGTAGGTAGATAGATAGATAGATAGATAGATAGATAGATAGATAGATAGATAGATAGATAGATAGATAGATAGATAGATAGATAGATAGATAGATAGATAGATATATAGATAGATAGATAGATAGATAGATAGTCGGGAACGGGAAAGGGAGCTTATATGACTACTTATATGAATTAAACGAGATGCTCCCCACCAGGGCCTGGGCGAAGTCGGGCCTGGTCGGACAGACAGATAGGCAGACAGATAGACAAACAGATAGTCGGGAACGGGAGCTTATATGACTACTTATATGAATTAAATTAGATACTCCCCACCAGGGACTGGGTGAAGCCGGGCCGGGTCAGACAGACAGACAGATAGACAGACAGACAGACAGACAGACAGATAGTCGGGGACAGGAACGGGAGCTTATATGACTACTTATATGAATTAAATGAGATGCTCCCCACCAGGAGCTGGGCGAAGCCGGGCCGGGACAGACAGACAGACAGACAGACAGACAGACAGACAGACAGACAGACAGACAGACAGACAGACAGACAGACAGACAGACAGACAGACAGACAGACCCCGCCAGGGCCTGGGCGAAGCCGGGCCGGGTCAGTTAGTATGGAATAAAACCCTGTGATAGGAAGTCGACCTTCTTTCAAATCCTTTTAAATCTTTTTGCCAGGACTGAAAAGACTTTAACATTGTAAACATTTTGTCTCATGTTGAAATGACCCAGCTGGCATCTGGTAAGCCGACACCAAGTGCACCACGGACACAAACAATTTATTGTCTGACAATCGTCGCTGTATTCTCGTAGGCTATGATACAGCAAAAATTTTCAGTGCATATAAAAAAAAATGTCCTTCGCAGGACGTTGCCATCAGGTACAACCCCACGTTAATTTACTAGGTAATTTTACGTTCACAAGTGTGCCATTGCTTTCTGAACGAGACGTCAGATTCATATGACCGGTGTAGAGGATTAAACCCCTTTCCGCCGTCAACACGCTGGAAGTTTAAGAGCAAGGCCATTTAATCTCTCAGCAAAGCTGACCTCTTTAAACGTATAGGCGATGGTAAGCCACACTTATGTTATCATGTTATCAAATAGACATGACAGTTTGTTTAAAACTGAGTTGATGACAGTGACGCATATGACAGTGACACATATGACAGTGACACAAATGACAATGCCCCATATGACAGTGACACATATGACAGTGACACATGTGACAGTGACACATATGACAGTGACAAATGTGACAAGGACACATATGACAGTGACACATGTGACAGTGACACATATGACAGTGACACATGTGACAAGGACACATATGACAGTGGTACATGTGACAAGGACACATATGACAAGGACACATGTGACAAGGACACATATGACAAGGACATATATGACAGTGTAGTTTTGCTTCTGTCTTTCAGTTGCAAGGATCCGACATTTAATTATATGTGTAGGGGTTTAATCTGCTACTCCGGCATCAGCACACCGGAAGTTTAATAGCGGTTGCTCTTACCCATTCAGCCATGCTGACCTCACGCCTATGTTGAGTGGTTATAACTTTATTTTTATCTCTTTTTAGGGCGTGGAGGAAGGGGGGGCGTTGCTCGCTGTGAACTCAAGCGAAGTCCATACAGGTAATATTACTTCGGACTGATGTTTGTGTGTGGATAAGCTTTCCCTTATGAACCCACTCCGACTTCTCAAGAAACTTTTATCTATGCATGTTAAAGTAACAATGTAAAAGAAATGGTTATACATTTTGAGGTCAACTGTGCATATCTTCTTCCTTCATCCTAAATGTTTGTTTTGGATGTGAATGCATTGTGTCTGTTTACAGCAGAGCCACGATGTTTGTAAATTTCGGCCGACACATCCGGCTTCTCAGGCGTTTGATGACCTGGTTAACCTTCCCTGGAAATTGGGAATATGGTGCTGGTCCTAGATTTCCTAGCTCAATCAGGACATTGAGACGTGGTCAAAATCACGCCGGCGTTCTTTACCTCCAGGACATTTACCTAGTACCGATTTTAGGCTAGGTCGACCTAGATTTAATTAAAAACAGCAAGTGAAGTGGTTCGGTCATATACCAGGCTGCCAGCTGACAGTATACCACAACAAGCAATGATGTACAGAGCAAATGGGCAGCCACATAACCAGGCTACCAACTAACGGTATACCACATCAAGCAATGATGTACAGAGCAAATGGACGGCCACATAACTACTCTAGCAGCTGACAGTATATCACACTAATCAATGATGTACAGAACAAATGGACGGCCACATAACCAGGCTACCAACTAACGGTATACCACATCAAGCAATGATGTACAGAGCAAATGGACGGCCACATAACTACTCTACCAGCTGACAGTATACCACAACAAGCAATGATGTACAGAGCAAATGGACGGACCCATAACCAGGCTACCAACTAACGGTATACTACATCAAGCAATGATGTACAGAGCAAATGGACGGCCACATAACTACTCTACCAGCTGACAGTATACCACAACAAGCAATGATGTACAGAACAAATGGACGGCCACATAACCAGGCTACCAACTAACGGTATACCACATCAAGCAATGATGTACAGAGCAAATGGACGGCCACATAACCAGGCTACCAACTAACGGTATACCACAACAAGCAATGGTGTACAGAACAAATGGACGGCCACATAACTACGCTACCAGCTGACAGTATACCACAACAAGCAATGATGTACAGAGCAAATGGACGGCCACATAACTGCTCTACCAGCTGACAGTATACCACAACAAGCAATGATGTACAGAACAAATGGACGGCCACATAACCAGGCTACCAACTAACGGTATACCACATCAAGCAATGGTGTACGGACCAAATGTTTGTTTGTTGTTTGTCCATCAAGAATGATGATGACAATTCATTTCATCCAGTCTAAGATGACTGATAAGGCCTATTTTGTCTCGAGATGTTCTCTGACAATGTGGACAAAGAATGCTTGACGTTTCTGGAGGAGGATTTTCTGCAGTGGCTTTTCTGTTCTGTCTTTTCTTCACAGCTCTTGCAGTCCTGGTTGCCTCACAAGTGACTGCACCCTTGCGTAATGATTCACGCCACGAATTTCTGTCTCTTGCTGCAGTCTCCCAGGTGTCATGATGAATTCCAAAAGCATTCAGTGAGATTTTCAGAGTGTCTTTAAAGCGTTTCCTCTGGCCACCTTGGGAGCGTTTACCACAACGCAATTCGCCGTAAAAAATTCGTTTAGGGAGCCTGTGGTCTGGCATGCGAGTCAAGTGACCAGCCCAGCGAATCTGATTCTTCATTAGTAAAGTGTGGATACTGGGCATGGACGCTCTTTCTAGGACTTCAGTGTCTGGGATCTTGTCTTGCCATTTAATCTTCAGTAACTTCCCAAGGCAGACTGTGTGGAAGTGGTTTAATTTCCTAGCGTGTCGCTGATAAACAGTCCAGGTTTCACAAGCATATAGCAGTGTGGATAATACAACTGCTTTGTAGACTTTCAGCTTTGTTTGCAGGCTTATTACATTTCTGTCCCATATATTCTTGTACAGTCTGCCAAAGGCCGCGCTGGCCTTGGAGATTCTTGCATTCACTTCATCATCAATTGTGGCAGCGTGAGACACGGTGCTGCCAAGATAGGTGAATTTGTCCACAACACTTAGACTATGACCAATCACTTTGATATTCCGCACAGTGTGATTATTCCCTGGAGCTGGCTGGTACATAACTACAGTCTTCTCCAAATTGATATTGAGCCCAACGTTGGCACAGGCATGTGAGAAAGCTGAAACATTATGTTGCATGTCCGCCTCTGAGTTGGCGTATAGAGCGCAATCATCAGCAAACAGGAGCTCTCTGACGGTGTCGCTGTCAATTTTGGTTTTAGCTTTCAGCCTTCTGAGATTGAATAACTTTCCATCCATGCGGTAGTTGATGTCTATTCCAATGTCGTCGTTCTCGAAGGCATTCATCAACATAGCTGAGAACATGAGGCTAAACAGTGTTGGTGCTAGGACACATCCTTGCTTCACTCCATTGGTGACAGGAAAGGGCTCAGACAGTTCACCATTTTCCTGTACTCTTGCCTGCATGCCATCATGAAATAGCCGCACTATTTGGACAAACTTTCGTGGACAGCCATATTTTGCCATAATCTTCCACAGTCCTTCTCTACTGACTGTATCAAAAGCCTTGGTACTGTCAATGAAAGTGGAGAACATTTCGCAGTTCTGTTCCTGACATTTCTCTTGCAGCTATCTTGCAGCGAAAATCATGTCAACAGTTCCACGTTCTTTTCTGAAGCCACACTGGCTCTCAGGAAGAAGACCTTGATCGAGATGGGCCGTGAGGCGATTGAGAAGAATTCTGGCGAGTATCTTCCCTGCAATTGAAAGCACGGAGATGCCTAGATGGTTGTCACAGGATTGGTGGTTTCCTTTTCGTTTGTAGAGGTGGACTTTAGACGCGTCCTTGAAATCTTGTGGCATGGTCTCGTTCACCCATTTGTTTGTAAAGATTTGGTGAAGCTGCTCTGTTAGGACCTGGTCCACCTGCCTTGTATATCTCTGCCGGGATGGAGTCCGGACCAGGTGCCTTGCCGCTGGAGAGTTGCTGGATGGCTTTGTTTATTTCCATTATGGTTGGCAGGTTATCAAGTGTATCATTGATGGAAACTTGAGGCTGTGTGTGAAAATAAAATATTCGGAAAACAAGGAGTTAACTCAGAATAAATTTCAGAAATATATCAATACAACTACAACAAATAATTTAATTTGAACATTGTAAAAGTGGAAATAATATATAACAGAAAAAACTTTTAAATTTAATATTTTCTTGCAAAATAAATCATTTTATTCACCGGAGAAATATATATTTTTCGTAAAATCATTCTTATTAAATTTTTACATGTCGATAAATATTTCTCTATATTAAAATCGATAAATTAGCATTGTAGCATTGCATTACGAAGGTCAAGGACTGTTTACAAAAATAGAAAATTGGAAAGATTGATTGATTTATTGATCACAGCATTCGTGGGATTCCCAGAAGCGCACCATGCCCATCCTCAGCAGCCAGCGAAGAGTTCCAACACCGATAGTACCAGTAACAATCTGATTATATGTCCGTCTCTCCTTTCCTCTGATCGTCGAGCGTCGGCCAGATCCCCTCGTCACTCCTCGCTGTCTCATTCAAGCCAGACCATGGTGATCTATTTGCTCCTCCGAGGTGTACACGTGCTCCCACAAGGCCGCAACCACGTCTGCCTTGTCATGCATCAATACTCCACCAAGTTTTGCAGAGCCAGCCAATCTGCCCGCCTGTTCATTCCCCAGCATACCGGCATGCCCCGGAGAAAAGATCCAGGCGATGCTTGCCACCCGTGACCTCCTAAGCGAAGCAAGCCACTCTGTCCGAAGCTTGCCTGTCCTCACCTTCCTCAGCATGCTTTCTGAGTCAGTTACAATCACGATGTATGTGTGTATCGTATTCTCCATCCAGCGGAAAGCTGCACTGACCGCCTCCACCTCCATTCTTAAGCTAGATGTTGTGGTATCATATGCCAGGCTCTCCTGCATCAAACGTCGACCCTTAGCTTTTGCTAAGAACCTCCAGGCACTTCTCCTACCTCTCAACATCGACCCATCCGTGTAGATAATCACATCACCCGAGCGAGCATTATTCTGAATTAATTGCTGGATTTCCACTTCCGTGGCCCCTGCTGGCCACTCCCTGCACTCCCGACTCAATGTGATTATAACTCTGCACAAGTCTGACTGCTCCGCTGGCACTCTGACCCACTCCTCTCCTCACCTAATGTTCTCCAAAGGGCTCACCTGTCTGATCGCATCCTCCGCCTGAGCCATCCATGATTTCCCTCTTATCAGTCGCTGACCCTTAACGGCGTCCAGCGCCTCATGCAACGGGTGATCTGTGTCTGCAGCTACTCTGAGGTATGCCTTCGCCTGCATCACCTTGAGCCTACCAGCAACAGTCGGCAGACCAAGGATGTAACGCATACACACTACTGGGGTGTCTCTGGTGCATCCCAGATTGACCCGCATAGCTTCGTTATGTATGCGCTCTAATTTCACCAGCTGACTCTTTGAGACAGTGAGCAGTCCTAGTCCATAATCAATCACTGAGAGGATCAAGTGCTGGTATAGTGTGAAAAGCATTCTCTGCTCTGTGTCCATTGCAGCCATAGTTTTAAGTGCGTTGAGTACCTTTTGAGATCTTGTCACAACCGTCTCCACATGGTCCTTGAAGGACAGGCTCCTGTCAAATGTGATTTCCAGATACTTCAGTTTGTTCTCTCTGTTGACGTTTCTACCATCTATCGCGAGGCTTGGGTCATCAGCTCTCACAATCCTGTTGTACAGAGAGCATCACAAACCAGCCGCTTTTTCCGGGTGGATGACAGCACCCATTTCAGTGCATTAGTCAATCACTTTGTCTACTGTCACCTGCAGATCCTGGGCTGTTTGCTCCCTATCTCTCCCCTGCCTATATGCAGGAATATCATCTGCAAATGTTAGTATCCTACCAACCCCTGGTGCTTCTAGGTTTGCAATCTAGCTCGTATACATGTTAAAGAGCACCGGTGATATTGCGGATCCATGTGGCAGTCTCGGGGTTAAAATATGTGGCTCTGAGGTCCATGCACCCAGACGGAGAGCAGCCCGATGAGAATGCAGGACGGCTGCTATCCAGTTCACCAACCAGGGATTGACCCCCTTCTCCGTCAGTGCGGTCATCAAAATATCATATAAAACTCTGTTGTATGCATCCTCGAGATCAGGCGTTGCCGCTATCGTTTCCTGTCTGCTCTGGAACCCCTCATAAACATCAAAGGCAAAAGTGGCTGCGTTTGACCAGGTATCTTTTCCTGGCCTGTAGCTCCTCAGGCCTCTTAGAAGAAGCTTCCCTCTTTCCAAAAACTCTTGCAGCTTGACAGCGACTATTTTCTCTGAAACCTTCCCAAACGTATTTTGAAGGGTGATGATCCTAAAGCCACTAATCATTGAATGATCCTTGAATGGTTTTGGGAGAGGGATGAGATAGCTGTGCACCCAATCCTGCGGTACTGATGCTGTTCTATTGCTCTGGTTAAAGCAGTCGGTCATATCCTTCTGGTCTGCATCGGTCAAAGCCTTCATGTGGCCATACCTAACATTATCGGGCCCTGGTGCCGAGTCTTTTGCCTTTTTCAAAATATTTTAACATCTTCAACCCGTATGATGTCTTCATAATGCATATTCTTCATGGTACCAGATAATTCCTCTCTAACTGCATCCCTGGTGCTCGCATAATTATGATTGGTCTGCTCTAAAAATCTCTGGAGAAACGCCTCACCTTTCTCTTTGTCTGTTGTCACGCGCACACCATCATCTCTATAAATTGTTTCCACTGTCATAGACCAATCTTTTCTTTGCATTTGTCTGTGCAGTTTCCAGAATTTTCGCAGTGTTTTATCACCTGCAATCACCTTCATGAAACATTCCCACTTTGTGTTTTTGGCCTCTGCAGCACAGCGCTTGAAGACCTCCACCTTGTCTTTCTTGACATTTTCCGCTGTGTCCACTTCCTCTCGTGAGCTTCGGGGTGTCTATCGCACTTTTCTTAGCTTCTTCACTGCAGCTGTCTTTGCTTTCCAAGCATGGACTACTTCTGGGGTCCACCATGGGGGCTGCAAAAAAGGAGTTTTAACAGTCCTGTTGCAAGCCCCCTGTCTGAGGCGTCCAAGTAGGCTATCGGTCCAATCATACCGGAAGGTCTTGAGAGCTCTCCCATCCTGAATTTTCCTGGATTTAGAGATCAGGACTTAGCATGGCATGTGATCACTCCCATGGTCATTCAAAACAGTCCACTTTACATCAAGAACTGATGACTGGGAGACGAGTGCCATGTCAATAGCTGTGTCTGCATCGCCAGGTCTCATTGCCATTCTAGTCGGCCTACCATAATTTATGCAGACCACATCGGTGTCCACCATGGCATACGCAAGGGCAATTCCCTGTCGTTTTCTCCACTACTGTCTCAATCTCTGCTCCTCGCATTGAAGTCTCCACATATGAGTAGCCTATCACCTGGTAATTCCTCCAATTCCTTAAGCCAGTCCCAGTGCTCCTTTCTGACAATACAGTCCACTGTGGCATATACATTTATGATGTTCCAACTTAAGCCACCAATCTCCATTTGTATACCCTGGACATCTCTTGCACTGTGATTCCACTGGCTTAAGTCAAGTACCACATGCTTCACTCATTCCTTCACCAGCAGACCTTGCCCATGTCTCTTAATTAGAATTAGAAAGAAATTTTACCCAAAATGTTAAAGCAATCATAACGATACATGAAAGTCTGTAAAATTCAACAAAATAACTTAAAAGTGAGGAAAGTATATATGAATTTTATAACGACATGGAGCTTGCTTTGAAGTAATGTAAAAAATCAGAAGTAAATATTATAATGGGTGAATTCAACGCAAAAGTGGGAAATCAAGGCGATGGATGAAGTGTGGGCAACCATGGTTTGGGAGCGCGAAACGAAAGAGGATACAGACTTGTAGAATAGGCAAAAGAACAAGAAATTGTTGTAGGAAACACCTGGTTTAAACAACATCCTAGAAGATTATGAACATGAAAGAGTCCAGACAGCAGGATTTAAAAATCAGATAGATTACATCCTGATTAGCAGAAGGTTTCGAAATGCGCTAACAGTCGTAAAAACAGTTCCCAATGTAGACTGTTACAGTGATCACAGATTAATTACAGGCAGACTGAGGGTAATGTTAAAAAGAGTCAACTATACAACCAGAAACACTAAATATGATTTGTGCAAATTGAAAACTGACAAAGATATACAAGATAATTTTAGCATAGAAGTAAAGAACAAATCTGATATATTGTCTGGTCTAGAGATCCTATTTCAAGATGTATATGATCAATGGGAAATGTTGAAGAATTCAATCAATTTAGCTGCAGAAAACACTATTCCAAAATTAACGAAAGTGGGTCATCAGACATGGATGACTGAAGAAATTTTAAAGCTAATGGAAACAAGAAGACAGAACAAAAATAATCCTGCTAAATATAAAGAAATTCACAGAAAAGTCAGAACATTATGTAAGGAGGCAAAAGATGCATGGCTCGAGAAAAACTGTATAGAAATTGAAACACAACACAACAGTAAAAATACCAAACCAATGCACAAAAGAATTCAGGAGCTTACTAATCAAAGAACATATACATCAGCAGGATCCCTAAAGACAAAAGATAGAAAAATCATAATAGTAAAAGATCAGATTTTGCACGTATGGTCAGTTTATGTGAAAAACCTTTATGATGATAACAGAGAAGAACAGTGTGATATTCAAAATAATAATGACGGACCATCAATTTTGAAGATGGGGGTTCAGAATGCTCTTAACCATATGAAATCTGGCAAGACCCCCGGTTCAGACAGCGTCACGACAGAAATTATTAATGCTGTAGAAGAATACTGAATAAAGTTACCAGACTCCCGAATACCATATATGATACTGGAGATATACCCTCTGAATTATATAATTCTGTATTTATTGCAATCCCAAAGAAATCAGGAGCCTTGGAATGTGGTCAACATTGAACAATTAGTATAATGAGACATCATGAAGATTTTGCTAAGAATTATCATGCAAAGATTTTGGAAGAAAATAAAACCTGAAATAGGAGAGGGACAATGTGGGTTTGTAAAAGGCAAGGGTACAGTAAATGCTGTGTACATACTGAGAACAGTAACTGAACGTTCTATTGAAGTAAACAAAGATCTACATCTCTGCTTTATTGACTACACGAAAGCTTTCGATAAAGTGAGACATGTCGATATGATAAGGATGCTTGAAAATCTAAAAATTGATTGAAAAGACCTTAGATTTGTAAAAAACATATATTGGAAACAACAAGCTGCCATAAGAATTGATAATGAAGTAGGTCAATATCAGCCAATTAAGAGAGGTGTGAGACAGGGATGTGTAATGTCTCCAGATCTTTTTTCCCTGTACTGTGAACATATTTTCAGAAATATAGAAGATATGGAAGGAATCAACATTGGGGGACGATACATCAAATCAAATCAAATCAAATCAACTTTATTAGGGTCACAAATTGGGCGCGCAGGCCCGTCTTACATTCGGCCCTTCCAATCACTCGTCTTTCTTTCATCAAGAGCATTATACATTTACATAGGAAGAAAAATAAACATTGTGAAATGAATGTTGTAAACATAAACAAGGCTAATTACCATGTTATGAAGCCCATCTCCCACCTACCCATACATCACCCCACCCACACAACACCCCCACCTACCCACACACACGCACACCAAGGGGCACATACACACCCCCACCTACCCATACACACGCACAACAAGGGACACATACATACCCCACCAACCGACCCATCCCCCTCCCGCACATCCCCCACCCACAAACACTGCCCTCACCTGATCCCCCTACCAAAACACACTCGCCACCCACAAACATTCCCCCACCAACCCACACATCCCACGCCCATCCACATACACATCCTAACCCACACATCCTCTCCCCACCCAAACCTCAAACCACCCATCCCCCAGCCACATCTCCATCAACAACATATTCCCCACCCATGCACACAATCCCCCCACCAACCCACACATCGCACATCCACTCACACATCCCCAGACCATACACACACATCCCCACCAACTGACATGTCCCTGCCCCCCCCCCACACACACACATCTCCCTAACCACCCATACATCCCCAATCCACTCACATACACCCCACCACCCACACATACAACTTCCACCCACCCACACATGCCTTAACCTAATCCCCCACCACACAATCTCCCACCCGCACATCACATACACCCCCTACCACGCACTATTCCCAACCCACGCACCACACACACACATATCAATCACCAACACATCCCCACTTACACACCACACACATATCCCCCACCCAGATACCACACAATATTCCCACCCACACCCACACAGATACCCTTATCCATCCACCCCACATAACCCCACTCACACACCACAAAAATCCCCCACCCACACACACATACCTCACCCACACAATATCCCCAACCAACACACCACACACCTCTCTCCCCCCCCCCACACACGCATTCCCTACCCGTCCACCAACACACACTCACTCACGCATACATCCTCCACTACGCACCCACACACCCCCACCCACCCACCCCCAACCAAACATCTCTCGATCGCAATACCCCTACCCACACACATCCTCCACCCACTCACACATCCCACCCCGACACATACAACTCCCTCACCCACCTTCACATCCCTAAGCCACTCACACATTCCCCATCCACACACACACATCTCCCACCCACACACCCCCACATACTTCCCCCAACTACCACAATCCCCTACTCACCCACACATATACCCCACCCATACGCACATTCCCCGCACCCATCACACACATCCCCCACACCACACACTATCCTCCACCCATATCACCACAAACATACCCTCCAACCACACATCATTCACACATCCCGCACCAACACACTGCACACATATCTCAAACCCACACACCATACACTTCTCCCCACCCGCCCTTGCATCCCCAATCCACCGAACACAATCCCCTACCCACACAACCCCGCCTCCCACAATACTTCCTCAAACCATCCACACATCTCCACCCACATAAACACACATCCCCCGCATCCGTCCCATACACATATCCTCCACCCATACACACATCCCCCACACCCATTCTAACACCCCTACTTTCACCCCCACACATCCATCCACACATCCCACCAACACCCACAAATACCACTACCCACCAAAACCCACACACCCCAACCCATCCAAACGCATACCCCCACCCACACACCCCCCACCCACACATATCCCCACACTCACACACATCCTCCACATACACTCACACTACCTCACATCTAGACACATACAAAATGTCTCACGTTAGTATTGAAACTAGTATGAACAAACTCCCACACTTTACTCACACACATACACTGACACTTGTCATGAGCAGTCTCATAAAAATGTTAAACATGGAGAAAAATGTGTACATAAAATGTATGTGACGTAAAAATAGTGATGCTCTCTCTCTCTCTCTCTCTCTCTCTCTCTCTCTCTCTCTCTCTCTCTCTCTCTCTCTCTCTCTGTATTCTTTCATATACACACACTCACACGCATGCGCGCGCTCACACACACTAACACATCAACTTTCCCACTGTCTCACTCTCTAACACACAATCCTACACACACACACACACTCACTCTCTCAATCACACTCTCTCACACATACACATGAACGCATGCACGCACGCACACACTCCCACACATACACGTACGAATGTATGCACTGACACATTCCCCCACCATTTCTCGCTCAATCACTCTCTCCACACACACGCATGCACGTGCGCACACACGCATTCACTCTCTCCCTCTCTCTGACACCCACTTTCTCTCTATCTCTCTCTAACTTTCTCTCTCTCTCTCTCTCTCTCTCTCTCTCTCTCTCTCTCTCTCTCTCTCTCTCTCTCTCTCTCTCGCTCCCACACGCACACACATATACAGTGAACAATTATAGTTAAACAATTATAATGAACAATTATACTGAACAATTATACCAGTAAATGAATTATGGTGGCATATAGTCGGTATGGATTAAGTATTGAAAGAGTTTTCGGTTAAATGTCATACATCAATAACATTAGATATGCAGATGATACAGTCTTGATCGCAGACAATGAACAGGACCTGCAAAATTTAGTAGATGCAGTTGTTGCACACGGGAACAACTGGGATTAGAATTGAATTGTAAGATGACACAGATTATGGTTGTCACTGGGAAGGAAGAAATACCACAATGTAATATACAAGTAAATGGGCATATTCTTAAACAAGTGAATCTGCACAACTATCTCGGAACAGTCATAACATCTGATGGGAGATGCCTTGAAGAGATTAGAACAAGAATTGCCATGGCGAAGGTAGCCTTTTGCAAGATGAAAAACATACTGACCAATAAAAAGATATCAACTGAAACGAGGAAAAGAGTGTTGAAGTGCTACATAGAACCTGTACGTTTATATGGCTGTGAGGCGTGGACAATAAGCAGACAAGCTGAATAGCATCTGATGGCTGTGGAAATGTGGTTTCTGAGGAAAATGCAAAGAATACCATGGACAGATAGAAAAACCAATGGACAAGTCCTTCAAGAAACAAATGAAGATCGTAAACTGATTAGAGACATTAGATGTAGACAGTCAAAATTTTTTGGACATGTTATGAAAAGAAATGAATTGGAGAACTTGGTGACAACTGGCAAGATCGAAGGGAACAGACCAAGGGTAATACCAAGAATTAAATAACTGGATGGCTTGGCCGGGTGGCATGGTCGAGACAGAAACACGGAACTGATCCACGACTCTGGTGATCGAGCGAGATGGCAGAACATGACCGCCCACGCTTATCGGCATGGCACATAATGAATGAATGAATGAACTTAAAAACGGAGTAACAATTTGTATTTCTAAATGCCACCGAGGGCCGCATAATATCAGTTGCCGGGCCGCATGCGGCCCGCGTGCCGTAGTTTGCCCACCCTCATGCGGACGGATTTGTTACGTCTATTTTTGTACTGGCGCCTTGCGGTCTTGACAAACGATAGATTGTAAAATGGAGTTATACATCCTCATAACACAAAGACTTGACTGTGTTTAGAGACCATGTGTTGCCCATGCAGCATGATGCCTCCCTCTGCCTGTCTAGTTTACTCCAGAGGCAAAGTGACACCAATGCGTCAGTCAGTCAGTCAGTCAGTCAGTCAGTCAGTCAGTCAGTTAGTTAGTTAGTTAGTTAGTTAGTTAGTTAGTTAGTTAGTTAGTTAGTTAGTTAGTCAGTTAGTTAGTTAGTTAGTTAGTTAGTTAGTTAGTTAGTTAGTTAGTTAGTTAGTTAGTTAGTTAGTTAGTTAGTCAGTTAGTTAGTTAGTTAGTTAGTTAGTTAGTTAGCTAGCTAGTTAGTTAGTTAGTTAGTCAGTTAGTTAGTTAGTTAGTTAGTTAGTTAGTTAGCTAGCTAGTTAGTTAGTTAGTTAGTTAGTTAGTTAGTTAGTTAGTTAGTTAGTTAGTTAGTTAGTTAGTTAGTTAGTTAGTTAGTCGACAGATCATCCTCATTGCACATCGAACCATTCAGTCCATAAGTGCTCGGATCCCCTCCTCAGCAAATCCCGCAGCGTGTAGCGGCTAATGACACCAGTTCTGTGTTGGTTTATCAATCTTCTTTGGCTTCCTGCGTAGTGTTCTTGTTTGGACACACCTCTTTTAATTTGCTGTTCTCGCAGTCTGACCATGATTGTAGATTCACTGTCATCACTTGGTTCTCGCAAAAGTCTTACTTCTCGTAGAGCATTCAGAATGTCAGCCTGGTCCATGGCGCGTCCGCCCTCCACAGTAGCCTTACCTGCGAGCTTGTCAGCCCGCTCATTTCCTTGTACTCCCGCATGCCCTGGCACGAAGATGAAACTAATTTTTGCCAGCCGAGACCGCTCCAGAGACAGCAACCATTCTCTTCTGATCCACCCCATCTCTATTATCTTGAGCATGCTCATTGAGTCGCCAAGGAAGCATGCCCTAGTGAATGTCTGTGTCTCAAGCCATGTTATTGCTTTACTTACTGCCATGACTTCCATAGTTAGGCTACTTGTGGTCTCAGCAAAAGCACCAGAGTCCTCCTTCACAATTCTCCCTCCGGCCTGCACTCTAAAGGCCCATGAGCTTCTCACATGTCGGACGACCGACCCATCTGTGTAAATGACAGCATCATACCAATGCGTCTGGAACAAGATAAGCTGCAGAAGATTGCGGTTCAGCAAAGCAATGCTCTAACCGTCTGCCAAAAGGAGCTTCCATCCTAGACCAATTGCCAGCCAAGGCTTAGGGCCAGGTCTGCCCTGCCAAGATATTTAGTCTTTAGGTTGCATTTCCTCGCACTATGGTAAGGCTTGTACCCTCCTATTTGCACTCCTCCGCCCGAAGTCGTTGGCACAATGCGAGGTACCGGGTTCGGTGAGCGCCATCCAACATTCGGCACTAACAGAAAGCAGGTAGTACCGTCTACTGCCATACGGTAGCTCAGTTATATGTGACTAAGAACAGACATAGGATAACAGGTAGTCTCCACTGTAAACAGTCTCTAGTGCACCGTGTGTTTATATCTGAGTTTCTGTCTGACTGTCTATCTGAATGTCTGTCTGAATGTCTGTCTGAATGTATGTCTGAATGTATGTCTGAATGTCTGTCTAACTGTCTGACTGACTGTCTCTATGTCTGCCTGATTGTCTGCCTGTCTGTCTGTCTGTCTGTCTGTCTTTCTCGCCATCGGGCAAACTGACAGCGTGATCAGTCTCTCACTGTCTTGAGCATGTAAATATATGAGGAATGAGAACTCGCAAGGCACAGAGAGTCTTTACCTCGGGCAGTGGTGTACTGAAAACCACTACAACTGACACCTTGGCGCCTTGATAGACGATAGATTGTTACATGTGCTCCATAAAAGGCATAATAACTACAACCCATGGCAGGGACCTGGGATAGAGTTATACCTCTCCATGTCTTTGCTGAATTGTAGAGACCAACATGATCCCTCTCTCTGCCTGCCTAGTTTACTCCAGATGAAGGGTAACACCAACACATCTGGAACAAGACAAGCTGCAGAAGCTGCCGAATCAGTAAAGCAACGCTCTAACTATCCGCCAGTCGGAGCTTCGATCCTGGACCAGTTGCTGACCAAGGCTTAGGGTCTGATCTGCCCTGAACTGACAATTAGTTTTTAGATTGCATTTCCTCGCACCAGGATAAAGCTTGTAACCCCCCCCCCCTCCCCCTCCCCCTCCCCCCGAAAAATTGTATCAGTCATCTACTGCTCATAGTGCCTTATGGTATAGTACAGGGGTATCTATAGCCTGAGGAATAAGGCCGCCTGGCTAGTGCAGTCGCCGCGAACTGTGCAAGTTAGGATTGTCTTTTTTTTCCCCCCTGACAGAAAACAAATGTCCATCACCTTCCAGAGATTCAAACCTGGGTCTCCCGAATGTTAGACTTCGTTCTAGTCACTCGACCAACGCTCCCAGCAAATTATTGCACATTTTAAAATCTTCAAGGGGTTGGGTAACTGAATTGTAGATGTTTACTGTAATAAAAATCGCTCACTCAAGTCTACACGTTGCTCGGGGCGATGTAATCTTGTATTTAACACTACGAGTAATATCTGTGATGTGGGATACATTAGGAAAAGAACCTTACGTAGCTGGAAATATGTCAAGAGTTGAATAATATAGTAAGTATAGGGAATGTCCTTTTCGAACCCCTTGTTGTGTGTTAAATTTATGGTATTAGTTTTTATAGTCCAGTCGTGTTTAGTGGTTAGTATTCCTGGCTTTCAACAAGGCCGCCCAGGTTTGGTTCCCGGCGTGGGAAACGGGTGGTTTTCATAGCGAAGTAGTTAAGCTGTCTGCCCGCGCTCTGAGGGTAATGGGTACGCTGCCCGGACTGCGTCGTTCAGATAGCAAGCATAATAATTTTCTTTCCGGAGACTCCATGGGCTCGTCGCTGGAGCTACGGAGTTCGTGCATTCTGCTTGTTGCTCTCTGCGATTTTCGTTCGTGTAAGCAATCGCGTTCTTGTCTTATTCTTAGTAAAATAAAATATGATAATTGTTTTAACTACCCACGATTATCTCATCTCATCGTGTTCCTCTTGTACCTTGCGGTGTCGAGGTGAAGTATAAACAGCGGGAGAGTGCTCGCTTATGGGCTTCATGTATTGATATTCACATGGACTCTGTTATTCACTGCGTCCATCGTTTACGTGGTCGGCTTCTTCCTCTACTTCCCTCTGGTCTGTACATCTTTGCTTGTTATGAGATACTGTTAGTTGGTAACCTACTTGCATGGCCAAACCATTTGACTTGCTGCCTTCTAATAAAATCTAGTGCAGCTATAACCCCCACTTTAGTCCTGATTTCTTCATTTCCGATCTTATCTCTTCTTGATGCATTGAGTATTATTCTCAGGAATCGCATTTCTGTTGTCGTGATTTTTCTTTTCTCTTTTTCTGACATTGTCCAGGTTTGGCATTGGTAACATAGAGTTGGTAGGAAGATTGTGTTGTAAAGAGCTTTCTTAGTAGTTATTGATACATGTTTGTTCTTTAGTATTGGTGCCATTTGTCCATTGAGTTGGTTTGCCTTATTGCATATATTTTCGATCTCGTCTTCTGATTTGCCGTAATCCCGTATACTCTCGTAAGTAACATGATGAGCGCGAGAATTGGTAGCGGTTCTCTCCGCGTCGGTAACTTACGGGGTATGTCAGCCGGTCGCTCAGAAAGCAATGGCAAACTACTGAGCGTAATCTTGCCAAGAAATCAACAATCAGCTGAAAGATGCTGATGTTGACAGCGATGTCCTGTGAAGGATATGCGAACAGAAAAAGGTACTTGACACTCTTTACTTGTTTCAAGGGATGTTCGTTTAGGTCAGGGGTCACCAAACTACGGCCCGCCGGCCGGATCCGGACCGCGACGTCATTTCATCCGGCCCGCCGACGGTACTGAACTTGCTTGATATAACGTGTGGAACACGAGACGTTGCGATACAATTTAAATGAAAATATTATGTTTAGAATAATAGATCTTCACACGTGTGGAGACCTCCTGGCTGCTATGTATCTTAAATTTTCTATTTGCAATTATAAATTATGCCGGTCTCTCTGGCTGTGGGGTTACAACACTTTCTCTCTGTAATCCCGTTTATCACGCAGAGTCTCGCAGCGGAGCGAGAACTGAGGTGGTTCGACCCCCGCTCGTGACTTGCGGATACTGAGCCGGTCGCTCAGAAAGCAATGGGAAACTACTGAGCGTAATCTTGCCAAGAGATCAACAGACAGCTGAAAGATGCTGCTGTTGACAGCTAAGTCCTGTAAAAGGATACGCAAAACATTTAATTTAATTTAATTATAAATTATTGTATCTAGATATTCTTGTTTATTGTAATGTTTGCTTATTTCGATGCCATGCCACGTCCTTCCACGCCTCGTGGTAGCGCCGCCCACTCTCTGACATTACCATGGTTTCCATGGATCACACACACACAAACACACACACACGGACATCTTTCCCTCCCCCAGATGCGTCCGACTGTCAATACAGGTCCGATGCTCCAGAAATATTTACTTCTTTTTGCCAGTCATCCAGTTTAGTTTTGTGTAATCGATGGATCAACATCACGGCACACGAGTGTAACCCATAAGTGCTCCGTTCTCCTCCTAACTCAAACCTGAGAAACTCAGCTCAGTGCACGAACTCCTTAGCACCGGCGAGGATCCTGAAATAATTTGCGTAGATTTTTAACTCTAAATTTTTCCCGGACAGCGCCGTTAGGCTACTCTTTTTCGATTTCCAACTGCCAAGGGATTTTTTTTTACGTGCGCAACATTACACACGGTCGTCCGATCTCACTACCCATAGGCCAAGGGAAATTGTATTACTAGAAGTCCACGTGAAAAAATCCCGGTCCTCATCGGGGCTTGAATCCGGGACCTCCAGCACTCGGGGCGGATACCATACCTCGAGACCACGCAGCCCCCCCCCCCCCCGAACAAATGTAAATGTATGTAACAAGTATGTCTTTATTTGACAGTGATAGGTAAGTGAACTACAAGTGTGAATAGAGGCAATAAAGTAGCAAACATAGAAAGGTAAACATCAATTTCACAAATTTCACTAACCTTTTTTTTTGCTTCTTAGTTTGTGAGATTCGGATGTGTGCACACTAGGTCTGATGTAACTATCTTTTTGCTGACGTCGCCTTCTTGGAACACATTTTTTAGTAGATAAATATGTTGGTTGTCTTTGTTTTTTGTGCATTGCACGCCACTCACCTATGATTACCTTAGTTTTTCGTCATTTTCCCCAGAGCTTTCGTTCTGGCTTGCTAGTATTGTAAAAGTTAGTTGCATATCCTTTACAGGACGTTTGCAGTCAACATCAGCATTTTTTGCTGTTGTTGAAATCTTGACAAGTTTATGTTCTTGCCATTATTTTGGTAATTTGCCATTACTTTCTGAACGACCTGCACCAATGCCGTAGCATAAAATCCAGCGCAACGCTGTCTGCTGCCAAATCGCGCGCAGCTGTGTTTCGAACGCGGGTATACGGGATTACGAACCGCGTCCGTAAGACCTTTGCCAACGAGACCGGCGCAAGAATTGTACATAATGAGTATGTGGCCCGCGCTAGTCATTTTGTCAGTTATCCGGCCCGCTGTGAAAAAAGTTTGGTGAGCCCTGGTTTAGATGAATCGTTGTTGCTTTTTCTTCTTTAGTTACAGTCATTACCTCTGTTTTACTTGCGCTAATTTTCATGTTATGTTCCCTACACATTTTGTTTAGACTATGCATGTGGTCTTGTAATTCCGCTTCTGATTTTGCTATTAGTGCTTGGTCGTCCGCATACAGGAGTTCTCTAATGGTTAGATTTGCAGATGGTTCTTCTTCCCTGTTCTCGTCAAGCGTTGTGTCTTGCGGTCTCTGTTTGGCTGGTTTCTTTACTGTCGGAAGTTGGGGTGGTCCGCCGCCTAGTCGAATGTACTATTCACTGGCGAGCAACCCCAAATAGTCAGGAATTGACTAAGGACAAAGTCGATATGGCTGAACTACAGATTAAGTCCATGAATATCAAGAGTATAGCTACAAATGGCTCGTAATTAGCTGGTCTAAATATTCGCCAGGGAGTGGGAAAGGGAAAAGTTAGGTGACTAGGTTTACATCTCCAGAAGGATTTCTAGCCAGTGCAAATTATCCTCTCTGACTGTTTTCCCTTCCCTGGTAATTAATTAACCCCCCACCAATGTAGACACAAAACACGTATGCACAATTGGAATTAAAAATATAACAACTGAACTATGAGTTAAAACAAACTACAACATTTATTGTCTATGATTAGTCATGGATTATTATCATGATGGTGATGGTGAACTATGCATTATACACTCATACATGTGAAATGATGGAAAGTACATATACATAACTCTGAGATCCTTTCTGGATCAGTGTCCGGGCTCCAAGTTGAAATAAGCCAGAAGTAGGTTTCTGCTTAGGTTCAGTAACCACCCACTCTCCAATAGAAAACAGCTTGCAGGTTTTCTGACGCCTGTCAGTCCTGGCACTACCTGGTTGTCCCTCGTTCTTGAGATCTATACTCAGGCGCTCTTATTGAGAGCTGTTCTAAGATTTTTCTTTCCTGAACTGAGTATCAGAATCTTCTAGCATATATACTCTTCCTTATCTACCCCTGGCGTTTATTGCAATTCTCACTGAACAACTGGCAATCACACATAGAACCGTAGGCAGTCTCTATTCAGCCTGACTTTCACAGCTTGTGTGGTTGAGAGGTCCAAGTCAGTCTGACACTGTTTAGCTCGGGGAGTCTTATCGAGCAGTGAGTTCACACCTTGCGCTTCTCTGTCTGGTACAAAGTCCACAGGCCCTGTGTTAATTGCCTCTGTCAGACACCCCATACTTAATTTCTGGATCCAGTATGAATGGTCTATTATCCTTCTAACACCCCGCCTTTCTACCTTTCTACAGGTAATTATTAACCTCTAGTCAAGTTGATTTATTTGGTTGTTTCGGGATTTAAAATTTAAATATTGAGCACAACCCACTACTGACAACGCTGATCGTATTCTGGTATGAACCTAAGTCCTATCCACGTCAATGTGGAAGCATTAGACTCGAGTTTCGCTCTCGTTTGAGCTCGTCGGTAGTGCATATCCTTGACCGGACCCGGAAACAAACCCCTGATCACTGGCGTGTGAAGCGTGTGTGTGACCACTAGACCACGCGGCACACGCTGGACACGGCCTAATTATCACAACAGATTATTACAACGTCACCCATCGTAGGCTGTAGCCAGTGTTGGATCGGTTTTACAAGGTCTGTTTCACACTATACTGAGTCTGTGTGATTGGCTGGACTTGGCATGTTTACAGCCCCAGGTTGCTTGCATCATGACTGGGCAGTTTTACTTGCCATTCACAGTCGCGGTCCTTTTAACACTGCAAGTCTGTGTGGTGTTATTATCAATTCTGGGTCAGTTTCACCTTCCCTTAGATTGGCATTCCACACCTTGTGTTTGTTGAAAGTCAAGCGTCAGTCTTGCATAGCCACCAGACCATGTCGGTGTGCACAGGCTCGTATTTTTATGTCCTGTACCATGTGTGTACTGCCTTGCCCTAGCATTTTTTTTATGATAGAGAATTTCATTCCCTCTTCTGTAACTTATCTACATGGTCCATCAAAAGTGAACCAAAAAATGTTCTGGGGTGTAAATGCGGCATTTCGCGACATTTACATATGTTATCTATGTGTGTTACACACAAGAGAGGGGACAGGACACAACCTTGTCGTACTTCTGATCTTATATTGAAGGGTTCTGAGTGTCCCCCAGTTGCTCTCACTATGTGTCGCATTTGTGCGCAAATGCGACACTATGCATTCACTGTTGTTGTATAAGTTTCTACATAGATTTTTTAGATGTGTACTCACTTCATATTGTTTTTAAGGATTTCCCACAGCTTATTTCTATCTACTCTATCAAATGTCTTTTCTTGGTCGATAAAGAGTGTTTCATTGAATTCGATTGATTTTTCTATAAGTTGTCTAAGATTATCAATGCGAATATTTATGTGTATTTATTCGTGTGGGTTCGTGTGTGTTGTATTAGGTAGTGATATGGTAATATAGAGCCGTATTATTTTCATTGATTTGTGCATGATGTTAAATGAGGGAAGGATAGTCAGTGGTGTAGGGCAGATATGCTGAGAGAGGGGGAGAGAAACAGGTAGGTGGGTAGGTAGATTCGGGGGTGGGTGGGTAGATAGATAGATAGATAGATAGATAGATAGATAGATAGATAGATAGATAGATAGATAGATAGATAGATAGATAGATAGATAGATAGATAGATAGATAGATAGATAGATAGATAGATAGATAGATAGATAGATAGATAGATAGATAGATAGATAGGTAGGTAGGTAGGTAGGTAGGTAGGTAGGTAGGTAGGTAGGTAGGTAGATAGGTAGGTAGGTAGGTAGGTAGGTAGGTAGGTAGATAGATAGATAGATAGATAGATAGATAGATAGATAGATAGATAGATAGATAGATAGATAGATAGATAGATAGATAGAAAAATAGATAGATAGATAGATAGATAGATAGATAGATAGATAGATAGATAGATAGATAGATAGATAGATAGATAGATAGATAGATAGATAGATAGATAGATAGATAGATAGATAGATAGATAGATATGTGAAAGCTAGAAAAGAAAGGAGGAAGAAGAGAGAGGAGGGATGGAGTAGAGAGAGAAGAGAAAGAAAAGAATGATGAGGGAAATGATGTAAATAGTGTGAAGCCTAAAAGTTCGTTCCTCAGTCGAACTCTGCCTACTACACACTACCTTTGATAGTAAAGAAATATGAAGAGAGAGAAGGAAAAAAAAGAGGATGAGAGTAAGGGATACGACAGATGTAGGTTCGTGTCTCCGCGTGAGAACAATAGTTAATTACTATTGCACCATCAATGTCTCGTGGTGTGTGTCATCAGGTTACAGGAGAAGTGTACAGCCCACCTCACAATGTCTCTAAACTACTCTAATCTACACAATCTCAGACTGACAAGTCGGAATAAAAGGCAACTCAAACATATATTTATTTTCTCCTTGAACAATAACAGAGTGACAATCTACAACATAATCGCATAGAGTAATCAGTACATGCATTGCAGACACATAATGCATATTGAACTGTAATAATACGATGCTGCATTGCCTCACAAGAGAGAGATAGATAGTATAAGTCTATGCAACTGGACGTTAGGGGAATGCCACTTATGATCACCTATTAACCGCATGGAGTAAAAGACTAAAGCTAAGAATTACACCGGCCTTTGTTTCGTAACTATCTTTCCGTAGGCTTATTAGTGGTCCATATATTCAGCCCAAATACCCATTGATCCATAGATTGATCTATCAATCCATATACCCAGGGATTATCTTGTTCAGATGGATATCTGTTTAGACAAGTATGCCCGGTATGCTTGGGCGACTCCCTTTTACCCAGGCAATGCCTGAAACAGTATAAAACAATACCCGTGAGTTTTATGTGAGATTAAACATTAGTCTTTCACTACCTACAAAGCCCTTAACACCTATCGCTTCTTTATCTATACTAGTATTAGTATATCTTAGCCATAACATAAATTAAGAACCTTATTGTGAACACATATGTTTAACTAATATTATTATCGCCTATTTCCCGACGCGCCGCCTACAGCCAACATTAAGTATTTAACCATTTGCCGGAAGATTTGAACTCGCGGCCTGTACCACGCCAGGCCAGCCTTAACTACACAACAGCAGAAGCGCGACCTCCTTTCACCTATGTCCAGCGAACAAAAGACACGCATTCTTTTCCATACCGCTTCGTCTAGGGCGAGCCATTGTCATCCGGTCTCATTGTTTGGGTTGACCCAGCGTGATCGCTTCTCAGGTGCACGTTTATCTGCTAGACCCGGCCTCTGTGTTGTTTATATCTTGCAGTAGCCCTTCCGTTCCATATTTACATGTTGCACTCGCCTAGTTCTCATTAATTGTGTACGTCTAATTGCTTGGTTACATGAACATACATAGTTTATCCACACTCTGCTTATCTAACCGATTAATTTGACTCCAATCACTCTATTTCGGCCATTTAAATATAGGTCATATTCAGGACGTCGCATTCAGTCCTGATCCTTTGCCGGGTCGTTTATGATTACGCGGTAAGTTCACCTACGGTAGTTTGCTATAGCTCTCTAAACTAAGATACCTGATTATAATATACAATTAAACTAATTATGTCTAAGTCTTATGTCAACTTACATTCAACTTCTGCCATCCAGTGGGTTTTCTGGTCGTCCTTCTGGGTTTCATATTTGAAATACGATTGCTCTCTTCAACCTCGTTTGCCGTGGATCCCACCACCGGTTTCCAGTCGTATTTGACATTAGTCTCCTGTGTGGTTCCAACCGCAGTGTCCCTGGCTAGTGGTTGTCCTATTTGACGTTTAGCCATCTACTGCAACTAACGAGCGGTCTTCTTTAGCCAACAGTCCTTCTCAAATGGCTTGCACGCCATTTTGTGATCCTCGGAATTTGCGTTCCACTCCATCAGATTTATCTATCTGGAATAAATGGTTCACAGATCCTTGACCATCCTACTTTACTTCGGCAGTCCAGACGAAACCGTGATATATGCATCCTTTCCGTCTTTAATACTGCCTCTCCATCTTCCTGGACACTAAACAGCCTGATATATAGACATAACCATTGCTGGAGTTCCAAACTCACACTTCCTCCTGGGCTGGGCGACCGCCCAGCCCTCGGATCTGCTGCTACCGCACCCTGGCTCGTTCCACACTGTCCCAACTGACTGGACCCAAAATATATCTAACTATATACTTGGCGCTTCTTTCTGGAATCACGTGACGTCGCTGTCCCTTGTCCTCCAATCAGTACCTCGCGTACCCTGCTTAATTTGCATACTACTATCATATCATTAACCCAAATCTAC
This sequence comes from Cepaea hortensis, assembly GCA_963921405.1. NCBI lineage: Eukaryota > Metazoa > Mollusca > Gastropoda > Stylommatophora > Helicidae > Cepaea > Cepaea hortensis. The sequence continues at coordinate 94,597,605 of OY992876.1, read as the reverse complement.
ATTGTCTCTGAAGTTCATGGTCCTGAGTTTATCGTCCTTGTTTGAGTTCATGCTCTTTAAATAAGAATTCCCAGTTCAAGCACGTTCCCACTGCTATAAATCTGCCCCTCCGTTGTATTCCTTGCCCAAACTGACAGTTCCCGACAAAGCCTATGCTAAGTTTGGCTTCATGTTTCCTGAATTTCTCATTTCACTAACAACTAAAGGTAAACCGTCGGTCAGCGGGCTGCACTAGAGTCATTGCCCGACCACTCACTAATTTTGAACTTATACTGGTCGGTGAACTCTGTCTCAAAATCATTCCAGTCATTGCCCTCTAGTAAACTGAGGCAGTATGTGAAAACCACTTTCCCTACTGTCTCATACCCACCTACCAAAAGTTGATGGGTCCCACCATCAATATAGCGCCATTCCTCCTTGAGATCGAAGCCCTGGCTCCGCATCTGACATTCCTCATAAACAATATTGGATGCCTAAGGGGAAACTCTTTTCGGAACTTCCACCCCAAATAATAATAATAATAAAAAATACTGGTTGCATCCCCTGCTCTCCCAGTGCATAAGGCAGTTAAAACTTCTGACGTGCATCCTAACAATATTGTAATCAAGTACTATTATCCATAAAAACAGTTCAATACTTGGCATGCCGGGGATTCCCCCAGACAACAAAATCATACATCAAAGGGTGCACATAAAGACACCAAAATGAAAACAATATCAATATAGGCATTCACTTAATATGCCATCCCCCTGTAACAACAACAAAACCAAAAATCAAATTCACATCGGTGCTACCCACTAGGAACTCTGTACATCAATGTGTCCAATCATTCTTGAATCTGAAAAACATTGTAACAATTCCTGTGACCTCACAGGAAAATGCCTGGTCACCACACATAATAAAACAACAAATTCTCCCCTATTCGCAAGGACACATCAGCCTGAAGCTGCAATCTTCACAATCGCCGCCGCTGTACACAAAAACAAATCAGCCCCTGCTGTAAGTAGACAACATTTAGTGGCCACAGACACAAACCAAACTTATATCATGAAATAGCTTTTGACATAAAAAAAATGTGCGCCCAGTCGCTGGACATCGTGCTCCATTGTCTTGGCGCTGAAATAACTCTGGAAAAAATATGGTATGCCCAGTTCTTGGACATTATGCTTTATTCTCTTGGCGCTGAAATAACTCTGAAAAAAAATGTGTGCCCAGTTCTTGGACACCCTGGCGCTGAAATAACTCCAAAAAAAAACATTTGTTTGCCCAGTTCCCGGACATGGCGCTAACATGTATTCTTCGCCATGCCCCTTCACATTAAAAACAACCATGTACCCGCATTAACATCTACCCGGGCAATCTCAGATTATAAATGGACTCCTTGGCCTCCTGGCACGACGTTGAACTGTGTGTTGTCACTATGACACCCAATACTACAGTTGTGTCTGCCCAACACGATAGAGTGAGGTGCAAACAAAATTAAAAACATTCGCATACCCGACTTGACATCTTCCGCTATGGAAATAACAAGGGAGCTAACTGCTCCACAACAGTTGATCCCCTCAAGTAGTCATATTCATTTAAACAACAAAATAACATGTTTCTAACTGCATTCATGAACCTGTAAAACAAACAAAGGATGGCTAAACGTGACTACACCAAAATTGTCATTCAATTATGAACCAACACTACACCACGAACGTTTAACTAATTATTAAACTACTGTTCATTGCGTCATGCTGAAATAAATATATAAAGAATATGTTTCTGCTTGCGGGTGCTCTCTGGATTCCGTTTTCTTCTTCACTGAATTTCTACGATTGTTTTCTTTAAAGTGTCTATTCTATATGCACGGGCAGAAATATAGGGCGTCACTGGTCATTCACTGCCCAACACCGTTAACATGTCTATCATGAAACTTGAACACGCCGGTACGATGAATTCCACCTCTGTTCCCGCCTCTAAAAAAAAGGGATTTTCTAACTACCACGAGTTACACTGTCAATTGTCTCTTCACAACAGCCATAATAAACTCACTGCATAAAACACAGGGGAATATCCCCTCTTGATGATCTAATTGTTCATGCGTGCATTTCTTGTGCACATGTGCCATTGATAACGTTCGGAACAGCCCGTCTCGCTCTGCCGCTGGTGGGGCATGCTAGCACGATGGGTCCTTGTCGTTCCTTGCGGGACAACACAAAAGGGGGGAGGGGGTAGAAGCGCTATATTTTCTTAGTGGCCTCGATGTCTACACTGCCACCAGACGTATTGCGTTCAGCCAGGCAAAGCACTTTGCATGGCTCTGGGTTTCACTTGCCATACACTGTCATCAATCATGACTCTTGACTTCCTGGACGAAGAGTGGGTGACCTTTATATAACGGTGGAGTATTTTATTCTGATACTCTTCAATCAGTGAGTTAGTCTTTAACGTGCACTGACATTAGGACCTTGTTCCTTTAACGATGAAAATATAAAGCCACCCTTACGTTGACTTGCACTGCTCAGCTGATGTCTGAGCTTATTTCGGACAGATTCCGCTGCGCTGACTCTCCTTCTGAGTTGGCTATCCCTGGGTATTTTGTTGTTGTATGTTGGGTTTTCCTGTATTCTTGTAGCAAGGTGGTTTGGCCGGTGTACTTTACACAAGAGTTTCTAACTGAACAGACTTAGTAGAAACCTCGCCGACAGATAGTTCAGACAATTTACCAACCAGCTATGAGATACGTAGCCTAGTAAAGGAACACTTACTGAGACAACTATCGAGCAGGCAATCACGAACTATTGACTGTAAGCGACAAATCTATGTATACGATCTCACTATGTAGTAGAACCTGACACCGCCGAGACAAAGTTCACATGGAATATTCTGGGAACTCCTGGACTACAATAGGAACCCCAGATTATTCTGGAAACAAACCTGCCAGACGACGCCATTTGTGACAGCTAGAAAAGAAGAAGGGAGAAGAAGGAGGGAGTGAGGAGAGAGAGAAGAGAAAGAAAAGAATGAGGAAGAAGAGAGAGAGAGAGAGAGAGAGAGAGAAGGAGGAAAAAGAGGATGAGAGTAAGGGATACGACAGATGTAGGTTCGTGTCTCCGCGTGAGAACAATAGTTAATTACTATTGCACCATCAATGTCTCGTGGTGTGTGTCATCAGGTTACAGGAGAAGTGTACAGCCCACCTCACAATGTCTCTAAACTACTCTAATCTACACAATCTCAGACTGACAAGTCGGAATAAAAGGCAACTCAAACATATATTTATTTTCTCCTTGAACAATAACAGAGTGACAATCTACAACATAATCGCATAGAGTAATCAGTACATGCATTGCAGACACATAATGCATATTGAACTGTAATAATACGATGCTGCATTGCCTCACAAGAGAGAGATAGATAGTATAAGTCTATGCAACTGGACGTTAGGGGAATGCCACTTATGATCACCTATTAACCGCATGGAGTAAAAGACTAAAGCTAAGAATTACACCGGCCTTTGTTTCGTAACTATCTTTCCGTAGGCTTATTAGTGGTCCATATATTCAGCCCAAATACCCATTGATCCATAGATTGATCTATCAATCCATATACCCAGGGATTATCTTGTTCAGATGGATATCTGTTTAGACAAGTATGCCCGGTATGCTTGGGCGACTCCCTTTTACCCAGGCAATGCCTGAAACAGTATAAAACAATACCCGTGAGTTTTATGTGAGATTAAACATTAGTCTTTCACTACCTACAAAGCCCTTAACACCTATCGCTTCTTTATCTATACTAGTATTAGTATATCTTAGCCATAACATAAATTAAGAACCTTATTGTGAACACATATGTTTAACTAATATTATTATCGCCTATTTCCCGACGCGCCGCCTACAGCCAACATTAAGTATTTAACCATTTGCCGGAAGATTTGAACTCGCGGCCTGTACCACGCCAGGCCAGCCTTAACTACACAACAGCAGAAGCGCGACCTCCTTTCACCTATGTCCAGCGAACAAAAGACACGCATTCTTTTCCATACCGCTTCGTCTAGGGCGAGCCATTGTCATCCGGTCTCATTGTTTGGGTTGACCCAGCGTGATCGCTTCTCAGGTGCACGTTTATCTGCTAGACCCGGCCTCTGTGTTGTTTATATCTTGCAGTAGCCCTTCCGTTCCATATTTACATGTTGCACTCGCCTAGTTCTCATTAATTGTGTACGTCTAATTGCTTGGTTACATGAACATACATAGTTTATCCACACTCTGCTTATCTAACCGATTAATTTGACTCCAATCACTCTATTTCGGCCATTTAAATATAGGTCATATTCAGGACGTCGCATTCAGTCCTGATCCTTTGCCGGGTCGTTTATGATTACGCGGTAAGTTCACCTACGGTAGTTTGCTATAGCTCTCTAAACTAAGATACCTGATTATAATATACAATTAAACTAATTATGTCTAAGTCTTATGTCAACTTACATTCAACTTCTGCCATCCAGTGGGTTTTCTGGTCGTCCTTCTGGGTTTCATATTTGAAATACGATTGCTCTCTTCAACCTCGTTTGCCGTGGATCCCACCACCGGTTTCCAGTCGTATTTGACATTAGTCTCCTGTGTGGTTCCAACCGCAGTGTCCCTGGCTAGTGGTTGTCCTATTTGACGTTTAGCCATCTACTGCAACTAACGAGCGGTCTTCTTTAGCCAACAGTCCTTCTCAAATGGCTTGCACGCCATTTTGTGATCCTCGGAATTTGCGTTCCACTCCATCAGATTTATCTATCTGGAATAAATGGTTCACAGATCCTTGACCATCCTACTTTACTTCGGCAGTCCAGACGAAACCGTGATATATGCATCCTTTCCGTCTTTAATACTGCCTCTCCATCTTCCTGGACACTAAACAGCCTGATATATAGACATAACCATTGCTGGAGTTCCAAACTCACACTTCCTCCTGGGCTGGGCGACCGCCCAGCCCTCGGATCTGCTGCTACCGCACCCTGGCTCGTTCCACACTGTCCCAACTGACTGGACCCAAAATATATCTAACTATATACTTGGCGCTTCTTTCTGGAATCACGTGACGTCGCTGTCCCTTGTCCTCCAATCAGTACCTCGCGTACCCTGCTTAATTTGCATACTACTATCATATCATTAACCCAAATCTACATTGTCTCTGAAGTTCATGGTCCTGAGTTTATCGTCCTTGTTTGAGTTCATGCTCTTTAAATAAGAATTCCCAGTTCAAGCACGTTCCCACTGCTATAAATCTGCCCCTCCGTTGTATTCCTTGCCCAAACTGACAGTTCCCGACAAAGCCTATGCTAAGTTTGGCTTCATGTTTCCTGAATTTCTCATTTCACTAACAACTAAAGGTAAACCGTCGGTCAGCGGGCTGCACTAGAGTCATTGCCCGACCACTCACTAATTTTGAACTTATACTGGTCGGTGAACTCTGTCTCAAAATCATTCCAGTCATTGCCCTCTAGTAAACTGAGGCAGTATGTGAAAACCACTTTCCCTACTGTCTCAGATAGATAGATAGATAGATAGATAGATAGATAGATAGATCGATCGATCGATCGATCGATCGTTCGATCGATCGAACGAACGAACGAACGAACGAACAGACTTTATTTTCAAAGGGTAACAAATTGGGCACGCAGGCCCGTCTTACATTCGGCCCTTCCAATCACTCATCTTTCTTTCATCAACAGTGCATAGGAAAAAAACATTGTCACATGAATTTTGTAAACATAAACAATGCATATTACTATGTTATGAGACACATCCACCACCCACCCACACATCCCCCATTCACTCCAACTCCCCCACCCAACCACACACACATACAATACATTCCCCCACCCATCCACTACATCCCTACACCTACACATCTCCCACCCACACACACCTCTCACCCACCACACATCCCATCCACCCACTCCCCAAGCACACATACATTCAATAACCCACACATCCCCCACCTACACACATCTCCCCACCCACTCACATATCCTCTACCCGTCCCATTTCCCACCAACAATCACTCACCCAATATCCTCCTCCACCCACACACCTCCAACCACCCAGCCAAACACACATTCCTCAGCCACACACACATTTCCCCGTCAACTCACATATACCGCGCCTACCCACACACAAATTCCGCACTCACCCACATAATCTCCCATCTCCCCCAGCCCACTCACAGATCCCGAGCCCACACCTACAAACATCCCCCACCATCTCCTAACCTGCACACACTCACCCACCCACATATCCTCTACCCACCCACACATACTCTATACACCCATCCCCCAACCAAACATCCCTTAACCACACACCCTTACTCATATACAATCACCCACCCACACATCCTCTACCCAACCACACATCCTCCATCCACCCATTCCCCCAGCCACACATCCCTTAACCACACACCCCTACCCATATACACACACATCCCCACCCACGCACAATCTCCCCACCCATACAAACATCCCTCACACACATCCCCACCCACCAACACATTCCCCATTCACAAACACACACCTCCCATCCACGCACACACAACCCACACACACACATCCCCAACCCATACATTCATCCCCTCACACATCCCTAGACACACGTACTTATCCCTCAACCACTAACACCCACACATCCCTTACCAACTCATCAACACATACATCTCCTATCTACCCACCCACACTAACACATCCCAACCACCCATCTAAGCACACATCCCCCACCCTCACACACATTCTTCACCCACCCGCAAACCCAACCACACCTTCACCCACCCACACAAACATCATTTATCCACACCCAGCTCCCCTCCCACACAACACCACACCCACACACATCCCAAAGACACATCCCACACACACATCTATCAACACATCTCCTACCCATCCACACATCCCCCAACTACAATCACCCTCACTACCCACACATATATCCTCCATCCAGCCAAACACACCCCCACCCAGCCAGACATATCCCCCACCCACACACACATCTCCAAATCCATCACCCACACCCATCACGCACCCCTCCCCCAACAAACACAGATAGCCCACATACATTCACCCACACATCTCTCACCCACACACACTCCCCACCATCCACCCAAACATCCCACACCCATACACATCCCTCACCCACACACACACATCCCCAAACCCACAACTACCCCCACCTGCACACATCTCCCACCCATACATATACCCCCACCCAGCCCATAACCCACCATCAATCATCCACCAACATATCCTCCTCCACCCACTCACCCACAACCACCTAGACAAACACACATCCCCACCCACAAACACATCTCCCCATACACCCATACATCTCGCACGCATCCACACACAAATACCCCACCCACCCACACACAAATCCCCCACCCACCCTTACAATCCCACCCCGCCCACCCACACATCCTGAGCCCACCCACACACATCACGAATCCACCCACACACACATCCCCCAACCTACTATTATGATCAAACTCCCACAATTTACACACACATACAGTGATGATTGTCGTGAGCATTGTCGCAAAATTGTAAAGAAAATGGAGAAAAATTGTACATATACATTTTGTAACTTAAAAATTAGTGATGTAATTCAACTCTCTCTCTCTCTCTCTCTCTCTCTCTCTCTCTCTCTCTCTCTCTCTCTCTCTCTCTCTCTCTCTCTCTCTCTCTCTCACTAACGCTCTCACTCACATTACAGTAATGTTATATTCATCTCATCTCATCGTGTTCCTCTTGTACCTTGCGGTGTCGAGGTGAAGTATAAACTTCGTGAGAGTGCCCGGTTATGGGCTTCGTATATCGACATTCCCATGGATTCTGTTATTCCCTCCGTCCAACGTTTACGTGGTCGGCCTGTTATATTATACATGATAAAATCAAGTGCCATACATACAAAATGATACTGTGAAAGATGAAAATACACAAAAAATATGGAATGGCATGTTACAGGACATGCGAGCACTCAATTCTCTCTCTCTCTCTCTCTCTCTCTCTCTCTCTCTCTCTCTCACACACACACACACACACACACAGGCACACACACATTCCCCACACACACACACACACATATGCCTCATATACCCATACATACATCCTCACATCTAGACAAATACATGATGCCTCACATGATCACTGAAACTAATAAGAACAAACTCCCACACTTTACACACAATTGAGACACTGACGATTGTCGTGATAATTCTCGCAATTGCAAGAAGTGGAGAAAAAATTGTACATATACATTATGTAGCGTAAAAATTAGTGATGCAATTCAACTCTCTCTTTTTTCTCTCTCTCCCTCTCTCTCTCTCTCTCTCTCTCTCTCTTGCTCTCTCTCTTGCGTTCTCTCTCTCTCTCTCTCTTTCTCTCTCTCTCACACACACACACACTAACTCTCTCACTCACATCACAGTAATGTTATATTATACATGATAAAATCAAGTGGCATACAAAATTATAAGATGAGAATTTTAAAAAAAAAAAAAAAAAAAAAAAAATATGGAATGGCATATTACAGGACAATCAGGTGGCATTAAACGATACCTCGTAATATGAAAGATGAGAATACATTAAAAAATATGGAATAGCATGTTACATGACATGCGTGGGCTCAACTCTCTCTCTCTCTCTCTCTCTCTCTCTCTCTCTCTCTCTCTCTCTCTACATACACACACTCTCACACTCATTCACTCTCTCTCTCTCTCTCTCACTTACACTCACTAACTCTCTCACTTGCTTTACAGTAATTTACATGAATTCATATTATGCATGTTAAAATCAAGTGCATCAAAATGATAATATGAAAAAAATGAGAATACACAAAACATATGGATCAGCATGTTAGATGACATGCGTGCGCTCAACTCTCTCTCTCTCTCTCTCTCTCTCTCTCTCTCTCTCTCTCTCTCTCTCTCTCTCTCTCTCACACACACATGTACATACACACACCCACACACATCATACCCACGCAATACACACACCTGCATACATCCATATACTTACTCACACGTACTCATATAACACCCGAATATACACTCCCTCGCATACATTGCATGCATGCACACTTAAACATACAAAGATATACAATGCATACACGAGCACACACACACACTCATCCATACACACATACATACACGCACATGCATATAAACGCATATAAACACATGAACGCACATCTTAACACACGTACAGACATACACACAGAGGCACACACAGATACACACATGTACACACATATACACCCATACACACATCCAGACATGCACACACATACATCACACTTTCTCATGCACTCTCTCATTCACCCACGCTCTCTCTTTCACACTCACACTCACTCATTCGCGCACATACACGCATACCCACAAATTCTCTCTCACTCACTCACGCTCCCTTACTCACTCATTTACTCGATGACTCTCTAACTCACACTCACTCACTAACTTTCACACTCTATCACACAGACAGGCAGACACACAACACACCCATTCTCTCCATAGATAGATAGATAGATAGATAGATAGATAGATAGATAGATAGATAGATAGATAGATAGATAGATAGATAGATAGATAGATAGATAGATAGATAGATAGATAGATAGATAGATAGATAGATAGATAGATAGATAGATAGATAGATAGATAGATAGATAGATAGATAGATAGATAGATAGATAGATAGATAGATAGATAGATAGATAGATAGATAGATAGATAGATAGATAGATAGATAGATAGATAGATAGATAGATAGATAGATAGATAGATAGATAGATAGATAGATAGATAGATAGATAGGTGGGTAGGTAAGTAGGTAGGTGGTAGGTAGGTATGAAATCAGATCAAATCAAATCAACTTTATTTTAAAAGGGTCACTAATTGGGCACGCAGGCCCGTCTTACATTCGGCCCTTCCAATCACTCATCTTTCGTTCAACAATTGCATTATACATTCACATAGGAAGAGAAAAAAAAAACATTCTTAAATGAATATTGTAAACATAAACAATGTAAATTACCATGTTATGAGGCCCATCTCCCACCTTCCCACACATCACCCCACCCACACACACACATCCACACAAACATACACACACCCAGGGACACATAATACCCCATCAGCCGACCCATCCCCCTCCCGCACATCCCTCACCCACACACACTGCCCTCACCCGTTCCCCCAACCCAAACAGACTCACCACTCACACAAACATCCCCCACCAACACGAACATCCCGTGCCCACCCACATACACATCCTAACGCATACACCCGTCCCCCACGCACACATCCTCTACCCACAAACCCACACTCCCAACCACCCATCTCCCAACCACACCTCCATCGACCACATATTCCCCACCCACACACACATCCTCCACCAACCCACACATCGTGCATCCACTCACACATCCCCAAACCATACACGCACATCCCCACCAACAAACATCTCCCTACCCACACACCTCCCTAACCACCAATACATCCCCAATCCACTCACACACATCCCACCACCCTCACACACCCTACCATCCACACATACATCATCCATCCACCCACACGTGCCCTAACCAACACCCCCACCACACACATATCCCCCACCCGCACACCACACACATCCCCCACCCACACAATATACCCAACCCACACACCACACACTCATATCCCCCACATCCCACACCCATATACCACCATATATCCCCCACCTACACACCACACACATATCCCCCATCCACATATCACACAATATTCCCACCCACACCCACACAGAAACCCTCACTCATCCACCCCGCACATACCCTCACTTACACACCACACAAATCCCCCACCCACACACATATCCCCAACTAACACACCACACACATCTCCCCACCCACACACATTCCCCACCCATCCACAAAAACACACTCACTCATACACACATCCTCCACTACGCACTCATACACCCCCAACCGCCCACCCCAAACCACCCATCCCCTAACCAAACACCTCTCGATCACATACCCCCACCCACACACATCCTCCACCCACTCACGCATCCTGCTCCGACACACTCACATCCATCACCCACCTACACATCCCTCAGCCACTCACATACCCCCATCCACGCACACACCCACACACCATACACTTCTCCCCACCCACATCCCTAATCCACCCACACACATCCCCAACCCACACAACCCCGCCACCCACAATACTTTCCCCAAACCATGCACACATCCCCACCGATCCACACACATCCCCCGCACCCGTCCCATACACATCCTCCACCCATACACACATGACCCACACCCATTCCCACACCCCTACTTTCACCCCACACATCCCACCAACACCCACAAATCTCACTACCCACCAACACCCACACACTCCCAACCCATCCAAACGCATACCCCCACCAACACACACAAATCTCACTACCCACCAACACCAATACACCCCAACCCATCCAAACGCATACGCTCATCCACACCCCCCCTCCCCCCACACACACAAACACATCCCTATACTCACACACATCCTCCACACAAACACATCCTCACATCTAGACACATACATAATGCCTCACGTGAGTATTGAAACTAGTATGAACAAACTCCCACACTTTACTCACACACATACACTGACAATTGTCGTGAGCAGTCTCATAAAAATGTAAAGCATGGAGAAAAATGTGTACATATACAGTGTGTGACGTAAAAAAAAGTGATGCTCCCACACACAGAGATACACACAGAGACAGGCACACACACACACACACACACACACACACACACACACACACACACACACACTCACACACATTCTCACGCTCACTCATTCTGTCTCTCATGCATACTCACTGACTCTCGCACTCAAACTACAGTAATGTACATAAGTTTATATTATACACTAGCTGAGCCGGCCCGGCTTCGCCCAGTCCCTGGTGGGGAGAATCTCATTTAATTCATATAAGTAGTCATATAAGTTCTCGTTCCCGTTACCGACTGTCTGTCTGTCTGTCTGTCTGTCTGTCTGTCTGTCTGTCTGTCTGTCTGTCTGTCTGTCTGACCCGGCCCGGCATCGCCCAGCTCCTGGTGTGGAGCATCTCATTTAATTCATATAAGTAGTCATATAAGCTCCCGTTCCTGTTCCCGACTATCTATCTGTCTGTCTGTCTATCTGTTTGTTTGTCTGTCTGTCTGTCTGTCTGTCTGACCCGGCCCGGCTTCGCCCAGCCCCTGATGGGGAGCATCTCATTTAATTCATATAAGTAGTCATATAAGTTCCCGTTCCCAACTGTCTGTCTGTCTGTCTGTCTGTCTGTCTGTCTGTCTGTCTGTCTGTCTGTCCCTCCCTCTCTGTCTGTCTGTCTGTCTGCCTGTCTGTCTAATCATTTATTGGTTGCAGTTAGAACAACCTTAGATAAACGAAGACCAACTTACAAAAAGCATTAGAAAGAGCACTTGAAAGATCTTTACATCTTCCCCAGGGGGGTACGGTGTGTCAGGCATTGGTAGCACCTTTGGTAAGGATGGCTCTCATGTCCTTTCAGGACCCATCCCCCACTGGTCCAAGTCTGACACCCAGCTCGTGCCTGTGGCTCCTAGTAGCTGTCAGCATGCGACAGCGGCCACCCCCCGGGCAACAGCTGTGAGAGGCTGGCTAAACCAGGCATGGGTATCCGATTTGGTGTCAAACCAAGAGGTAAACTAGGGTATGCCTACCCAGCATGTGAAGACAGGATTCGGCAGACTGCGCGGAAGAAATCATTCCTGATTCAACGGGCAAGACGGCGTTTACCTGCAAAGCGTTGTGGAACGTAATGAGCACGGCAAGGCACGTAGAGCGCCCTGGTCATCCACTGCACCTGTATTCGTCTCCAATCGTCTCGACTTGTCTTGCCACTGGACTCAGATGGACTCAGGCGAGAGAGTGAGGTCGACGAATTGCGCAACTCTTCCTCACTTTAATCCAAGTCATCGCGCAAGTCATTCTTCATCCAACGTCACATATCACCTTCAAGCCCTGTGGCGATGGGCGAGCGGCAAAGCGGCAGGCGTGGGTACGCTGGCAGCCGTAGTCGCAGACCTGCACACAGGCGGCTCAGGCCATATGGTCGTCTTCTACTGACCGGAGCAGCAGTGGGATTCGGCAGCCCCCTGAGCGACTGAGCAGCCCTCTATAGGAACACACTGCTCACCTCCATAGTATGAGGAAGGAGCTAGAAATAGAAAAGGTGCCCTAAACATTGTCTGCTTCATCACTACCTAACCAGCTAGCCGCGGTTGGTGGGTACCCTTAACTGCGGTCGACATACAAAGAAAGATAAAACAAGCAAAGCTAAAAGAGTAAACCATATTCCCTTAACAATTGGAACTTGGAATGTACGCACCCTACTTGACAGAGACGGCGCGTCGGGTCCAGAGAGACGAACAGCACTGATTGGGAGAGAGCTGGGCAGGTACAACGTCGACATTGCAGCCTTGAGCGAGACACGACTTGCAGAAGAAGGCCAAATCTGTGAAATTGGTGCCGGCTACACATTTTTCTGGAGTGGAAGGAAAAGCGAGGAAAGACGCCAATCCGGTGTGGGATTTGCCATTACGTCGGCCCTGGTCGGCAAATTAGCTGGATTTCCAAAGGCTATAAACGACAGGCTCATGACCATGAAGTTGCCTCTGCTGAATGGAAGGAAGCACGCAACCATTGTGAGTGTCTACGCACCAACTATGACCAACGAAGATGATGTCAAGAACAAGTTCTATGAGGACCTGCACAGTGTATTAACGTCTGTTCCCAAAGGAGACAAACTTATACTCCTTGGGGATTTCAATGCCAGAGTAGGCACGGACACCACCTCTTGGAGTGGCATTATTGGAAAGCATGGAGTCGGAAATTGTAACAGCAATGGACTCCGCCTCCTTCAGACATGTGCCGAACATGATCTCGTGATTACGAACACAATTTTCCGTCTCCCCATGAGAAATAGGACATCGTGGATGCACCCTCGCTCGAAACACTGGCACCTCATTGACTATGTCATCGTCAGGAGGAGTGACAGACAAGACGTTCGAGTGACAAAATCCATGTGTGGTGCCGAATGTTGGACAGACCATCGTCTCATTGTCTCGAAAATGAACATCCACATCAGGCCACCACGGCGTCCTCAAGGGGCGAAAATGCAAACAAAGCTAAATATCACCCGCCTAAACAACAAGAAAATGCAGCAGTCGTTTGAAAATATGCTGGAAGACCGCCTCAAGCCCAATGCTGAAGCTAAACAGGATACAGAAACAGAATGGAGAGCCCTAAAGGACACAATTTACAACACTGCTATGGAAATCCTGGGTCCAGCCCCCCGAAAGCATAAAGACTGGTTTGATGAAAATTCCGAAGACATCAATCAATTGCTGGCCGAGAAACATCTTCTCCTCAAGGCACATTTGAATGACCCAAAGTCAACATCAAAAAAAGATGCTTTCAAGAACATTCAGAGAGTAGTGCAGCAGAAACTTCGGCACATGCGGGACTCCTGGCTGAGCAGCAAAGCTGATGAAATTCAGGGCTTTGCTGACAGACATGAAATGAAAAACTTCTACGACTCACTGAAAGCGGTCTATGGTCCTTCATCACCAGGCATAGTTCCCCTCCTCAGTGCAGACGGGGGAACATTGGTCACCGATAAGAAAGAAATCCTCCAACGCTGGGCAGAGCATTTCAGCGAAATCTTAAATGCAACTTCCTTCTTCGATGATGAAACCATCAACTGCCTTCCTCAAGTTCCCACCAATGAGACACTTGGTGACCTGCCAACCATAGTGGAAATAAACAAAGCCATCCAGCAACTCTCCAGCGGCAAGGCACCTGGTCCTGACTCCATCCCAGCAGAGATATACAAGGCAGGTGGGCCGGTCCTAACAGAGCAGCTTCACCAAGTCTTCACAAACATATGGATGAACGAGACCATGCCACAAGATTTTAAGGACGCGTCAATAGTCCACCTTTACAAACGTAAAGGAAACCGCCAATCCTGTGACAACCACCGAGGCATCTCCTTGCTTTCAATTGCAGGGAAGATACTCGCCAGAATTCTTCTCAATCGCCTCACAGCCCATCTCGATCAAGGTCTTCTTCCTGAGAGTCAATGTGGCTTCAGAAAAGAACGTGGAACTGTTGACATGATTTTCGCTGCAAGGCAGCTGCAAGAGAAATGTCAGGAACAGAACTGCGAAACGTTCTCCACTTTCATTGACCTTACCAAGGCTTTTGATACAGTCAGCAGAGAAGGACTGTGGAAGATTATGGCAAAATATGGCTGTCCACGAAAGTTTGTCCAAATAGTGCGGCTATTTCATGACGGCATGCAGGCAAGAGTACAGGAAAATGGTGAACTGTCTGAACCCTTTCCTGTAACCAATGGAGTGAAGCAAGGATGTGTCTTGGCACCAACACTGTTCAGCCTCATGTTTTCAGCCATGTTGATGAATGCCTTCGAGAACGACGACATTGGAATAGACATCAACTACCGTATGGATGGAAAGTTATTCAATCTCAGAAGGCTGAAAGCTAAAACCAAAATTGACAGCGGCACTGTCAGAGAGCTCCTGTTTGCTGATGATTGTGCTCTATACGCCAAATCAGAGGCGGACATGCAACATCATGTTTCAGCTTTCTCACATGCCTGTGCCAACTTTGGGCTCAATATCAACTTGGAGAAGACTGTAGTTATGTACCAGCCAGCTCCAGGGAATAATCACACTGTGCCGAATATCAAAGTGAATGATCATAGACTAAGTGTTGTGGACAAATTCACCTATCTTGGCAGCACTGTGTCACAAGCTGCCACAATCGATGACGAAGTGAATGCAAGAATCTCCAAGGCCAGTGCAGCCTTTGGCAGACTGTACAAGAATGTATGGGACAGAACTGGAATAAGCCTGCAAACAAAGCTAAAAGTCTACAAAGCAGCTGTATTATCCACACTGCCTAAGGAAGCTACTGAAGATTAAATGGCAAGACAAGATTCCAGACACTGAAGTCCTAGAAAGAGCATCCATGCCCAGTATCCACACTCTACTGATGAAGAATCAGATTCGCTGGGCTGGTCACTTGACCCGCATGCCAGATCACAGGCTCCCTAAACGAATCTTCTACAGCGAACTGCGTTGTGGTAAACGCTCCCAAGGTGGCCAGGGGAAACGTTTTAAAGACACTCTGAAAATTTCACTGAATGCTTTTGGAATTCATCATGACACCTGGGAGGCTGCAGCCAGAGACCGAAATTCGTGGCGTGCATCATTGCGCAAAGGTGCAGTCATATGTGAGGCAACCAGGACTGCAAGAGCTGTGAAGAAAAGGCAGGACAGAAAAACCACTGCAGAAAATCCTCCTCCAGAGACGTCAAGCATTCTTTGCCCACATTGTCAAAGAACATTTCGAGCCAAAATAGGCCTTATCAGCCATCTTAGAACCCACGGCTCCACACCTTCAACCCCACTGGATGAAATGAATGGTCATCATCATTCTTGATGGACAAACAACAAACACATCTTCCCCAACAATTAACGTGGGTAAATGGAGCGGCGGCAGTAGCAGCAGCAGATGAAGAAAAAGGAGCTGGGAGGAGGAAGAGGGAGGTGGAGAAGGGAGGAGGAGGGAGGAGGAGGGAGGAAGAGATAGGTGGAGAGAGGAGGAGGAGGGAAGAGGAGAGAGGAGGAGGGAAGAGGAGGAGTAGGAAGGAATAGGAGGGAGGAGGAGGGATTAGGAGGAGGAGAGAGGAGGAGGGGGAGGAGGTGTAGGGACGAAGAGGAAGAGGGAGGGGAGGGAGGAGGGGGAGGAGGAGGAAGGAGGAAGAGGGAGGAGGAAGGAGGAGGAGGGATAATGAGGGAGGAGAAGAACGCAGGAGGAGGGGGGAGGATGAGGAGGAGGGAGGAGGAGAGGGAGGAGGGAGGAGGAGAGGGGGAGGAGGGAGAGGGAGGAGGAGGAGAGAGGAGGAGGGAGGAGGAGGAGAGAGGAGGAGGAGGGAGGAGAAGGGGGAGGAGGAGGGAGAAGGAGGGAGGAGGAAGAGGGAGAAGGAGGAGGGAGGAGGAGGAGGGAGGAGGAGGGAA
Source organism: Cepaea hortensis (assembly GCA_963921405.1). NCBI lineage: Eukaryota > Metazoa > Mollusca > Gastropoda > Stylommatophora > Helicidae > Cepaea > Cepaea hortensis. Next base: position 94,580,476 of record OY992876.1, on the reverse strand, counting down.
GAGGAGGAGGGAGGATGAGGAGGGAGGATGAGGAGGGAGGAGGAGGAAGAGATAGGAGGAGAAAGAGGGAGGAGGAGAAAGAGGGAAGGAGGAGGAGGAGGGATGTGGAGGGAGGAGGAGGAGGAGGGAGGAGGAGGGAGGAGGAGGGAGGAGGTAGAGGGAGGAGGGAGGAGGAGAGAGGATGAGGAGGGAGGAGGAGAAGGGAGGAGGAGAAAGGAGGAGGAGGGAGGAAGATAGGGAGGAGGAGGGGAAGGAGGAGGAGGTAGGAGGAAGAGGGAGGTAGGAGGAAGAGGGAGGAGAAGGATGAGGAGGGAGGAGGAGGGATGAGGGGGAGGACGTAGGAGGAGGAGGGAGGAGGAGGGAGTAGGAGGAGGGAGGAGGAGAAGGGAGGAGGAAGGAAGAGGAGTGATTAGGAGGAGGGAGGCGGGCGAGGAGGTAGGAGGAGGAAGAGGGAGGAATAGGGAAGAGGAGGAGGAAGGAGGAGGAAGAGGGAGGAGGAGGGAGGAGGAGGAGAAAGAGGGAGGAGGAGGAGGAGGGACGAGGGAGATTGAGGAGGGGAAGAGGAAGAGCGTAGGAGGAGGAGGAGGGGAGAGGAGGAGGAGCATTATAACGCATATGCCTGTAGATAACTGCAGAGAAAAGGTGGGTCTGTCTATCTATCTGACCCGGCGTGGCTTCGCCCAGCTCCTGGCGGTGAGCGTCTCATTAAATTCATACAACAAAAAGTAACTTAAAAGAATGTCCTTCCACACACCATCCATTATTTTTAATGAAAACTGTTTTTAATCACCTACATGACTGTAGATAACTTCTTAAGCATAAAAATATGAGTTACAATGTTATGCATTATGCATTATTTTTATGAAAACTTAAAATGCCTTAAAGATTGTATCATTATTTATTATAACTCATATGCCTGTACATAACTATAGACAA
>OY992876.1:94519540-94572040 GCA_963921405.1 Cepaea hortensis | reverse complement strand
TCATTGGTTGAGATGATGTAACGTCGTTGCTTGAGATGATGTAACGTCATTAGTTGAGGCGATTTAACGTGAATGGTTGAGGCGATGTAACGTCATTGGTTGAGATGATGTAACGTCATTAGTTGAGATGATTAATGTCATTGGTTGAGATGATGTAACGTCATTGGTTGAGATGGTTGACTTCATTGGTTGAGATGATGTAAGGTTATTGGTTGAGATGATGTAACGTCATTGGTTAAGATGATGTAACGTCATTGATGGAGATGATGTAACGTCATTGGTGGATATGATGTAACGTCATTGATGGAGATGTTGTAACGCCATTGATGGAGATGATGTAATGTCATTAGTTGAGATGATATAACGTCACTGGTTGAGATGATGTAACGTCATTGGTTGAGATGATGTAACGTCATTTGTTAAGATGATGTAACGTCATTGGTTGAGATGATGAAACGTCATCGGTTGAGATGTTTAACGTCATTGGTGGAGATGATGTAACGTGATTGATTGACATAATATAACGTCAATGGTGGATATGATGTAACGTCATTGGTGGTGATGATGTAACATCTTTAACGGAGATGATGTAACGTCATTGGTGGAGATGATGTAACGTGATTGATTGACATAATATAACGTCAATGGTGGAGATGATGCAACGTCATTGGTGGTGATGATGTAACGTCTTTAACGAAGATGATGTAACGTCATTGGTGGTGATGATGTAACGTCTTTAACAGAGATGATGTAACGTCATTGGTGGTGATGATGTAACGTCTTTAACGGAGATGATGTAACGACATTGGTGGAGATGATGTAACGTCATTGGTGGAGATGATGTAACTTCATTGGTGGACATGATGTAACGTCTTTAACGGAGATGATGTAAAGTCATTGGTGGAGATGATGTAACGTCTTTAACGGAGATGATGTAACAACATTGGTGGAGATGATGTAACGTCATTGGTGGAGATGATGTAACTTCATTGGTGGACATGATGTAACGTCATTGGTTTCATAAAAGGGTGTAAATTGCAAGAGGATCGACTTAATCGCGTTGGATTGTGTCCCGTGGTGCTCGGTCTCTTTACGCAGTGCGGCCTACCGCCAGCGATGCACAAAGCATGAACATCGTAGCTTCAGCGACGACCCCTGAAGTCTCCGAGGAAATGCACTCTTGAACCGAATGTCGTAGCCCGGAATCGAACCCACAACCTACGATGCGTCAGGCAAGCGGCGTTACCACTTGACCACTAAAGCTCACTAATGTCAGTGGTTACAACGATATGAAATCACTTTTAAGATAATGTAACGGCAGTGTTTAAGATAATGTAACGTCATTGTTTAAGATAATGTAACGACAGTGTTTAAAATAATGTAACGTCAGTGTTTAAGATAATGTAACGTCAGTGTTTAAGATAATGTAACGGCAGTGTTTAAGATAATGTAACGTCAGCGTTTAAGATAATGTAACGTCAGTGTTTAAGATAATGTAACGTCATTGTTTAAGATAATGTAACGTCAGTGTTTAAGATAATGTAACGTCATTGTTTAAGATAATGTAACGTCAGTGTTTAAGATAATGTAACGTCATTGTTTAAGATAATGAACGTCAGTGTTTAAGATAATGTAACGGCAGTGTTTAAAATAATGTAACGTCAGTGTTTAAGATAATGTAACGTCAGTGCTTAAGATAATGTAACGTCATTGTTTAAGATAATGTAACGTCAGTGTTTAAGATAATGTAACGTCATTGTTTAAGATAATGTAACGTCATTGTTTAAGATAATGTAACGTCATTGTTTAAGATAATGTAACGTCATTGTTTAAGATAATGTAACGGCAGTGTTTAAGATAATGTAACGTCATTGTTTAAGATAATGTAACGTCATTGATTAAGATAATGTAACGGCAGTGTTTAAGATAATGTAACGTCATTGTTTAAGATAATGTAATGTCATCGTTTAAGATAATGTAACGTCATTGTTTAAGATAATGTAACGTCAGTGTTTAAGATAATGTAACGTCATTGTTTAAGATAATGTAACGGCAGTGTTTAAGATAATGTAACGGCAGTGTTTAAGATAATGAACGTCAGTGTTTAAGATAATGTAACGACAGTGTTTAAAATAATGTAACGTCAGTGTTTAAGATAATGTAACGTCAGTGTTTAAGTTAATGTAACGTCAGTGTTTAAGATAATGTAACGTCATTGTTTAAGATAATGTAACGTCAGTGTTTAAGATAATGTAACGGCAGTGTTTAAAATAATGTAACGTCAGTGTTTAAGATAATGTAACGTCAGTGTTTAAGATAATGTAACGTCATTGTTTAAGATAATGTAACGTCAGCGTTTAAGATAATGTAACGTCATTGTTTAAGATAATGTAACGTCAGTGTTTAAGATAATGTAACGTCAGTGTTTAAGATAATGTAACGTCAGTGTTTAAGATAATGTAATGTCAGTGTTTAAGATAATGTAACGTCAGTGTTTAAGATAATGTAACATCAGTGTTTAAGATAATGTAATGTCAGTGTTTAAGATAATGGAACGTCAGTGTTTAAGATAATGTAACGTCAGTGTTTAAGATAATGTAACGTCAGTGTTTAAGATAATGTAACGTCAGTGTTTAAGATAATGTAACGTCAGTGTTTAAGATAATGTAACCTCAGTGTTTAAGATAATGTAATGTCAGTGTTTAACATAATGTAAAGTCAGTGTTTAAGATAATGTAATGTTATTGTTTAAGATAATGTAACGTCAGTGTTTAACATAATGTAACGTCAGTGTTTAAGATAATGTAATGTCAGTGTTTAACACAATGTAACGTCAGTGTTTAAGATAATGTAACGTCAGTGTTTAAGATAATATAATGTCATTATTTAAAATTATGTAATGTCATTGATTAAGATGACGCAAAGTTATTGGTTAAAATACTGTCACATCCTTGCTTCACTAACCATATCATATCGTCTGATTATTTTCCAGGAAATAGAAACCTGCCAGTTTTACCTGTGGCCCTGTCGCTCAGTGCCGGGTTCACCTCGTCAGCAACTATACTGGGAATACCTGCTGAAGTCTACGCACGTGGAGGCGAGCAGTGGTTGTGGTGTTTTGGTGTTATCCTCTGCTTTGTTGTAGTTGCAATATTCATTTTGCCGTTCTTTCACACACTCCATTTGACGAATGCGTATGAGGTAAGTCTAACATGCTCACATTTTTCTATAATGTTACCTTTATATACTGTCACCTTTCTATACTTTCACCTTTCTATACTGTCACATTTCTATACTCTCATCTTTCTATACTCCTAAGCCCTCATCTTTCTATAATCTCGCCTATCTATACTCTCAGCTTTTCATTCCATCATTGGCATCTTTTTGACTTTCATACTCTCAACTAGTTATACTCTTAATTTTCTTATTCCGAATTCATCTTTCTACACTCTCATCTTTCTATACTCTCAACTTTCCATACTCTCAACTTTCTATACTCTCAACTTTCTATACCATCAACTTTCTATAATCTCAACTTTCTATAATCTCAACTTTCTAAACTCTCAACTTTCTATACTCTCATATTTCTACAATCATTCTCTCAACTTTCTATGATCTAAACATTTAGTACTCATAATTTTCTATATTCTCTAGTTTCTATTCTTTCATCTTGTAGTTATCTAAACTTTCTAATCTTTCAACGTTTAGTTCTCTCAGTTTTCTATATTATCAACTTTGTTTTTACGCTACACTTCCTAAACTCTAAACTTTATATATCCGAAACTTTTAACTCGCGGCTTTCAGCTATTAACTTTGAACTGTCAACGCTCACGGGGAGAACTAACCAAATACCACAGTAGCCGAATGAATAAGAACGCTCGCTCTTAAATTTCCGGTGTGCTGATTGATTTATTGTCTGATTGATTGATTGATTGATTGATTGATCTTTACTTTAGAAGGGTTACAAATGGGGCTTGCAGGCCCGTCTTACATTCGACCCTTCCAATCACTCATCTTTCGTTCATCAATAGTGCATGATGCATTTACATAGGAAAAAAAACATTGTCAAATGAATGGTGTAAACATAGACAATGCATATTACTATGTTATGAGACATATCTCCCACCCACCCACACATCCTCCACACACCACACATCCACCACACACACATCCCTCACCCGCCCACACACACCCCCAACCATGCACACATCCCCATCACACATATATTCACTAACCCACCCCCACCCACATATCCCCGATCTACACACATCTCCCCAACCACACACACACACCCCACCCATCCCCCAACCCACACACACTCACTCACACACCCACACATCCTCCACACATCCTCCACCCACCCACCCACACACCCCCAACCACTAAGCCAACCACAGATCCCCATCCACACATTCCCCCACCCACGCAAACATCCCCTGCCAATCCACACATCATGCACCCACCCACACACAATCCCACCCACACAATCTCCCAACACCAACCCACAGACACACACATCCCGCACCCACTCCACACATATCCCCCACCGACACACATCTTCCCATCCACACAAACCCCACACCCATCCCCCATCCCACACACACTCACCCACCCACTCATCCTCCACAAATCCTGCACATATCCCCCATGAACTCATCCCTCTACCACACGTCCTTCCACCTACACACACACACACCACACCAATACACACATACACAACCCGCACACATCCCCCACCCACACACACTTCCCAACCACACACATATTTCCACCCATGCACACCTATCCACACTCATTCACCAACCTATGTACTCATCCCTCAACCATTCACATCAACACATCTCCCACCCGCCCATCAACACACACATTCCCCACTTATCCACCCACACTCACACACCCAACCACACTCCCCCAGCCACCCACCCACACACACACACATCCCTCACCCACACACATCTCCCCTCCCAGACACACCCCCTTCCATATACGCATCCCCCACCCATACACATCCCCTACAAACATCCCACACACACACACATCCCCCACCCACACATCCCTCACCCACACACATCTTCCCACACATTCCTAATCATAAACACATAAGTGTAAAATATAGAAGTTACAAAAATTAAAACGAATCGCAGTTTACAGAATTTGCTCAGTTCACCTCTAGACAATGTTAATCAACTTCCTGACCCGGATGATGCTCTTGAATTCTGGATGACGACCTTTATTGATGTGTTTGATAAACATGTGCCAATCAAGGAAGTTCGAGTAAAACATCACGTCAAACCACCTTGGGTCACACATGAAATACTTGAAATTATGAGAGACAGAGATAAAGCACATAAAAAGCGGGATCTCAGCACATACCGCACTCTTAGAAACAAAGTTCAATATACCATACGAAGAGAAAAGAAACATTACTTTAAGAACTTAGTAATGGATAAAACAAATAGTAAGGATATATGGAAGGCAATTAACACCTTGACAAACAAGTATAACTTCCCAAATTCTTCACCATCAAATCATATTACATGCGACCAATTCAGTAATTTTGTTTTTTCAAACATGACATAGACCAATTGAAGGCTTCAATACCAGATTCTCCTTGCAACGTATCTTTACTGCCATTGTTTTGCGAGAATAGATACCCCCGGGACATTCTTTCTAACATACCGCTAATGACACTCACTGAAGTATTCACCTACCTCAGTAACCTAAAAAACACAACCTCATCTGGGTTAGATGGAATCAGCAACCGGATTCTTCGTTGTGCTGCGCCAGTGATCTGTATATCACTAACTTATGTATATAATCAGTGTCTCACCAAAGGCCACTTTCCATCGGCTCTCAAAATTGCTAAAGTGTGCCCTCTTCTTAAATCTGGTTCATTGGACAATGGTCTCCCGAACAATTACAGACCCATTTCCTTACTACCATCACTATCTAAACCACTAGAAAAACACTTCCATAAAGTAATATTAGAGTATTTAGTTCGCAACAGGCTTATTGTTGACACTCAATCAGGATTTCGACCAGACTATTCTTGCCATACGGCCCTAACAAACATGATAGAAAATTGGCACCAGAATATAAACAACAACAGTCTATGTGGAACTGTCTTTATTGATTTCAGGAAAGCATTTGATATGATAGACCATGTTATTTTAATTAAAAAACTTGACACAATGAAAATTGGCCCTAGTGTAGTCACTCTAAAACAGTGGTTCTCAACCTTTTTTGGCCCGTGCCCCACTTCACCATATTTTCAGAATGTCATTCCCCCCCCCCTTTCATATTTCATACCTAAAAATCCCCCACCCCTACACAGTATACGTAAAAATGGAAGGTAAAATATGTTAAAACAGGTCTAGACATCCACATAAAACGTGATTTGTAGGTCTACTTACTTTATAAAATGAATTTTAGAAGGATGAGACGTGCTCAACTGTAAAGTATGAAGGGAAAAGCAATATCAAGTAATCGGTTCTAATCGGTATTAACACCCCCCCCCCCCACACTGGAAACCCTAAAATTCCACCCTGGTGGGGGGGGGGGGGGGGGAATTCCCCACCGGTTGAGAACCACTGCTCTAAAACATCTTTTCTATCAAACAGAAAGCAGGTAGTATCACACAATAAATAGCTGTCTCAAACCACTACCTTCAATATTGGAGTACCGCAAGGCTCTATTCTTGGCCCACTATTATTTGCCATATATATTAACGATCTACCTTTGCATCTTTCGTCGTCCTGCGATCTATCTGGAGTCATATTTGCAACAAGAATAAAATAATGTAGTTAGGTGGAGCTATGCAAACCTTATGTAAATTAACATCACTAAAACAAAATCAATGTTATTAACAACCAGACAAAGACTTCAAACTCTAAATTCACACACATCACTTCAACTTCACATCGATAACATTACAGTAGAAAGTGTAATTGAGCACAAAACATTAGGCCTAATCATTGGTGGAAACCTAATCTTTAATTTCCACGTTCAAGCGCTCATTAAAGAAACAGCGAAAAAAGTCAACCAACTCGCCAAAATTAAAAATTTCCTTGATGAGGACACAAGAAAAATATTCTATACTTCTCACATACAGACACATTTTGACTACTCTACAATCTGGGACGGTTGTCCTAATTCAAGCACCAAGCGACTTTACTCACTCCAGAAACGGGCTATGTGTTTAATTTATAGCAAACATTTATTTGACAATAATGTTGTGTACTAGCTCCCACCCTCTTTGGAATATACTTTTCACTTCTACTGAAATATGCCTTTCGTGATCAGGATGGTGGTATATACATTCACTCACGCTCAGATGGTGGCCTCTACAATGCTCAGAGATTGAAGGCCAAGACCAAAATTAGGAGGGTACTGATCAGAGAGTTGCTTTTTGCAGATGATGCTGCAGTTACGACCCATTCTGAGGAAGAATTGCAATGTCTACAAAATGCATTCTCCAATGCTTGTTCTGAATTTGGTTTAACAATTAGCAAAAAGAAGACACAGATTATGTCACAAGATGCACATGGGGTACCATCAATCTTTATTGACGACGCCGAACTAGAGATGGTAGACCATTTTACATATCTAGGATCAGTGGTAAATAGCAAATTATCCCTAGATCAGGAAATCAACATCCGGATTGGTAAGGCAGCAACAACAATGAACAGGTTAAGAAAAAGAGTCTGGGAGAACAGGAGGCTTACTGCCAAAAGAAAAGTCCTTGTCTATCAAGCCTGTGTCCTTAGTACTCTTCTTTATAGCAGTGAAACCTGGACAACTTACTCACACCAAGAGAAACGTTTAAACAGCTTTCATATGCGGTGTCTGCGAAGAATTCTTGGTATTAAGTGGCAAGACAAAATCACAAATACTGAAGTATTGGAAAGATCAGGTTGTGTGACGGTTTATTCCATGCTCAGTCTTCGTAGACTTAGATTGATAGGACATCTTAGGAGGATAGGCCTCTACTACGATACAAAGATGTGTGTAAGCGGGACATGATTGATACAGGCATTGATAATGCACATTGGGAGCAAGTCGCCGCTGAACGTGTTGCATGGAGGGCAAAGACAGAAACTGAATAAAGACAAAGGAGAAAATTATTGCATATAAATCACACACCGAGCGTGTGAGACGTAAGATGGTGCATGATGGTGGAAATTACCACGTGTTCACATGCACCCACTGTGAACGGATATTTACAGCGCGAATTGGCCTTATCAGTCACATTCGCTACCGCCATAGGTAAAAGTTATTACGCTTTTTTAAAGCACAAACTATCGTCTGTCAAGACGACAAGGTGCCAATGTGTATCTGACAATCCTAGCCTGCATAAACGCTTTCAGTTACTCAATCAATCAATCAATCATGTGCCATGCCGGAAAGCGTGGGCGGTCATGATTCGCCATTTCACTCGATCACCAGAGTCGTGGATCAGCTCAGTGTTCCTGTCTCGTCCATGCCATGTGGCCAAGCCATCCAGGTATTTTCCTCTCGGTCTTCCTCTTGGTCTGTTCCCCTCGATCTTGCCAGCTGTCACCAAGTTCTCCAGTCCATTTCTTCTCATAACATGTCCAAAAAATTTTGACTGTCTACGTCTAATTTCTCTAATCAATCTACGATTTTCATTTGTCTCTTGTAGTACTTGGTCATTGGTTTTTCTATCTGTCCATGGTATTCTTTGCATTTTCCTCAGAAACCACATTTCTGCAGCCATCAGATGTTTTTCAGCTTGACTGCACATTGTCCAAGTTACTACCACTCCGCAAATGTCTGCTTTTCAGTAAAGCCAAACTAATTCACAAAATCCTGCATCGGAATGGCCCAAATTACATTTGGCCATTGTTTAAATATAATGTTAGACACAGTAAACGATTAAATATATTACACATTCTTAAGCCTAAGATTGACTTATGCAAAACAAGCTTAAAGTACCCTGCAGCACAACTGTGGAACAATCTTCCACACGAAATCAAAGATATCACCAATCCCTATACATATAATCGCAAATTATTCGAATACTATCTCAGTACGGATTAACTTCCCCCTTAATAATAGAAATAATAATAATAACAAAACCCTAGTATAACAGCCAGTCCCCTTTTGGTAGATCAGTATATTCCACATAGCTAATAACAAGTGTCACACCATTATCTAATATTACTGAGTCGTGTAGTATTGATGTTCGCGTTTTGCCCATGCCTTTATAATGCATATCTTTTATAGTGTTGCTGTTCTCTGTTAGCCTTGAATGATGAATGAATGAAATAATGTATGAAAGAGAATGATGGAAGGGCAGAATGTTAGACGGGCCTGCGTGCCCAATTCTAAACCCTTTGAAAATAGTTTGTTTGTTCGTTCGTTCGATTTCTCTCTCTCTCTCTCTCTCTCTCTCTCTCTCTCTCTCTCTCTCTCTCTCTCTCTCTCTCTCTCTCTCCTCTCGCTCTCCTCTCGCTCTCACTATTTCCCTCATGCAATCACTCTCTTCATCTTTCATTCACTCTATCTCTCACTCTCTTTCTCTCACTCACATACAGACAGACACTCACTCTCAAGATATCAAATACACACTCCCTCGCAAACACTGCATGTATCACACATACATACACGAGCATACACACACATATACACACGCAAATACACACATATACACACGCACATACACACACCCACACCCATGCAAACACCCACACCCATACACATACACACATACACCCATGTACACACACATAAACACACATACAAACATACCACACATGCACACACAGGAGCACACACATGCACACACAGGAGCACACACAAGCACACACACATATAAAGACACATACACACATACGCACATACATACACATACACGCTCATACACACATACACACACATACACAGTCATACACACTCATACACACATTTACATACATATAGACATGCACACACATACACCCACATATACACATATACACACATATAAACACACACACATAGACACACATACACGCACCCATCCACCCACACACGTATTCACACATACACGCTGCCTCACATAATAACTAAAACTAATATATACAAAACTCCAGACTATACACACCCATACACAGATGACTACCGTGAACATCCTCACAAAAACATTTAAAATTGGGGGGGGGGGGGGGGGTGGGAGAAGATGGAAAAACTGGAAAAATGGTGAAAATGAAAAAAAAAATATGCCTCGTACATGTTAAATTCAAGCGGCAGCCAAAATGCTCGGTTGATGCCGATTTAGCGTGTTCAACCCCTACACCGGTCAGTTGGACTAAACATTTTGAATTCTCCTCCTTGATTTGGAAACGTAAATTACAAGTACATCTGAAGTCGGAGTTGGTTCGCCTGATGGAGAGGGACACTGGTAAAAGGGAATAATTCTAACACTAGTGATACCAGTTGCGGTCTGATTATGTGTCCGTCTGGTCTAATAGAAATGAGTGTTGGCCAGATCTTCTGGTCACTCGCTGCTGCACCATTCTCTGTAACCCATGACGGTCTGTCTGTTCTTTCACACTATGCACACTACCCCAATGGGCCCTGATCAGCTTCCTTATTATGAACCAATACCCCACCCAGCGGGGCAGACCCAGCCAGTCTATCCGCCTGTCAACCAATACCCCACCCAGCGGGATAGACCCAGCCAGTCTATCCGCCTGTCAGTTTTCTTTCCCCACCCACTTTTAATTCGAGCGTAGTGCACGTTGGGCTGATTTTTTAGTGTGGGTTAGTTAGCTTTCCCTTTAATCAGTGTCCCTTCGGCGAACCCACTCCGACTTCTGAGGTACTTGTAATTTACGTCCCCAAATCAAGGACGATAAGTCAACATTTTAGTCTGGTGCAGGAAATGAGCCCGTAGCCTCAGCATAAGCACACCGGAAGTTTAAGATCGAGCGTGTTTATCCATGTAGCCATGTTGACCTCTACCACACACAACAAGTTCTAGGGAGAAAGATCCTATCTCCGATTGTGTGTGGGTGGCTGAGTGGGTCTGTGTGGGTGGCTGAGTGGGTCTGTGTGGGTGGATGTGTGGGTCTGTGTGGGTGTGGGTTTGTGGTTGATTCTGTTTCGATGGTTGTGGTTGGATGCATGTGGGTGGGTGGGGGAATGTGGATGGATGAGTGTGGGTAGGTGAGTATGTGTGGGTGGATGTTGAGTGTGATCAGGTGTGTGTATGGGTGGGTGTGTGTATGGGTGGGTGTGTGTGTGTGTGGATGGGTGGGTGTATGGGTGGGTGTATGGGTGGGTGTGTGTTGATATGTGGGTGGGTGTGGATGGGTGTGTTTGGGTGGGTGTTGGTGTGGGCGGGTGGGTGGGTGTGTAGGTGGGTAAGTCTGTGTGGGTAGATGGGTGGGTGGGTGTGTGGGTGGGTGGGTGGGTGGGGTGTGGGTGTGTGGGGGTGGTTGGGTGATTCTGTGTGGGTGGGTGTGGATGAGTGTGGGTGGGTGGTGGGTAAGTATTGAGTGTGTGTGTGGGTAGGTTGGTGTGTGTGTGTGGGTGGCTGGGTGGGTGGATGTGTGGGTGTTGTGTGGGTGTGTAGGTAGAAGGGAGTGTGAGTGGATGCAAGCGGAGACATGCCACGGTTCGCAAATTATGCATGTCTTCACCATTTTCGCAGTTCTACTTATCTGTTACATTGGACACATCATAATCATTATGCAGTACCTTGCCGGCTGGCGTGGGCGATCATATCCTCCACAACTACCGATCTCCGAGAGCAATTCGTGTGTTGACTCACTATCGTGCCGTGACAGAAGACTGTCAAGAATCTTCTCACGCTACCTTCCTCTGTCTCTCTTTCTGAAATTCTTTCCGGTTGCCACAACATGTTCCAGTTCTTGTCTTATCATAATGTGTCCCAAATAAAATGATGGCTGCTTGTTTCTGTTTTTTTTTTTTTTTTTTGGTATTTATTTATTTATTTTTTTTATTTTTTTTTTGCACTCGCTCGCTTTAAACTCAAGCTTAGTCCAGAAATACTACTTTTGTTCTAATATTGCAGGGCTGCAATTTGCGTGTTAATTGGCTTTACCTATTAACCACAGATCCTCACCATCAGGCGAACCCACTCCGACTTCAGAGGTACTTGTAATTTATGTCCCCAAGTCAAGGACGAGAGGTCACAATTTTAGTGTAATAGGGGTTTGTGAGGTGTAGAATATTTCGACACGGATGAAGATAAGGGTATCCCAGTTGGGATGGGTTCACATCCTTTGTAGCCTTCTTCAGGACGCATGGAAATTGGCTCGTTTACCCTCACGTGAGGACAACTACAGATAAAGCAAGTTTCCAACACGAATTTTAGAAAGCTAGGTTCTTTTGGAACCACGGAAGAAGATTGCATCCTCTATAATGTAAATGGACTAGTGTGAGTTTTTCCGCCCTCATGGGGTCTCCAGCAGTCTATAACAATGTTATGTGTGCACAGAACATATAATGTGTGAACTAAACATACACTGTTAGCACAGGGCATCCAACGTGTGAACAGAACATACACTGTTAGCACAGAACTTCCACTGTGTGAACATAACGTACATTGTTATCACAGAACATCATCCACCAATAAATCACCCAAGTCCTAATTCAAATACAAACATATACAAGGGTAAGTTAATAAGTGAGTCACAAATGGCTGTACAAAAATAACTAAAGATGATAACAACTTGAAACCAGTTTATTTTTATACATAAACTGTCCCTTTATATCTCAACATAATTTCCACCAACATTGATGCACTTATCTCATAGTGTTATCAGTCCGCTCAGTCCGCGTGCTTTGTTTTCATTTACCTGCCATTCCACAGAACTGTGTGACTTACTTATTGACACGCCGTCGTAACGTTTTCTACCCAGCTATGCACCGCTTTACGGGACAAACATTTGTCAGCATAAACACTGACAACCCACCTTGGCGGGAGACATTTCGCGAATGACGCCGACGTTTAATGTGAAGTGAAATCGTGGTTTAGAAAACAGAGCACGCAGTTCTATGCAGCCGGTTTGGAAAGACTGATAAAACGATGGGATAAGTGCATCAATGTTGGTGGAAATTCTGTTGAGAAATAAAGGGGCAATAAATGTATAAAAATAAACTGGTGTCAAGGTGTTATCATCTTTAGTTATTTTTCTGCAGACATTTTTGACTTACTTATTGACTTACGCTCATATTATGGGATCAGAGGTTGGAGTGCGGGTCATTCTGTGAAAGCTTTATGCTCAACGTGGAATAACACATGTAGTGAAAAACAGATTGGTGACACATCATTCATTTAAATCACAATAATGCTATATATATATATATATATATATATATATATATATATATATATAGAGAGAGAGAGAGAGAGAGAGAGAGAGAGAGAGAGAGAGAGAGAGAGAGAGAGAGAGAGAGAGAAATATAAGAGGCGTGTACGAGGGCATCAAGCAAGCTGTCGATTTATCAAAATGGCCCCTTTACGGTCAACAGAGGGGGTAATCATAAACGATCGAGCGAAACAAATGGATCGCTGGGTAGAACACTAGTCAGAGCTATACTCAGTGGAGAACACTGTCGGAGAAGAAGCTCTGGAAGCCATCGATCTACAGTCCCCCATGCATGCCCTGGATAACGAACCATGCCTCACAGAAATCAGCGAAGCACTAGACACTCTCAAATCCGGCAAGGCACCAGGGAAAGATAGTATTCCACCTGAAATTTTAAAATGTAGCAAAGAAACAATCATCCCAGAACTGTATGCAATATTCCAGCTGTGCTGGAAAGAAAAATCAGTACCACAAGATATGAAAGACGCAAACATTGTTACCCTGTATAAAAACGAAGGCGACAGAAGAGACTGCAACAATTATCACGGCATTTCCCTACTCAGCATTACAGGCAAGATTTTTGTTCCAATAATCCTTAAAAGATTACACATTCTTGCTGATAGAATCTACCCCGAATCACAGTGCGGATTTAGACCCAACAGGTTCACTATCGATATGATTTTCACATTCTGGCAGTTCCAAGAGAAGTGCAGAGTACAGAGGAAGCCATTATATATTGCCTTCATCGACCTCGCAAAGGCATTTGACATCGTGAACAGAAACATATTCCATTTTGCGTAATAGCGTAGCATCCTGATTTCTGTGGTGCGCCTCCTGGCTGGTTGCCTCCGTCTTCAGCACCTTTCCTTTGCTAGAGCAGACTGTGGTCTCACTCGAGTTAAGATGTGTACGCGCGCACACACGTGTCTGCGCATGCATGTACGTGCATACATATAGAGCATACTGGTTATTTTCGGCGCCAGAAACTCGCCGTCGCCCCTTCTCCTGTTAGTTAAAACAGTTCCGCCACGTGAAGGCCAGAAGTTAGACTTTTGCTGCAGAGGTTATGTATTCACGAGCCATTTGGGTATTTAAGCAAGGTTGGGCGCTCACCCCAACACTGCGCCCCGGCTACGTGAACCCACTGTGGAGTACCCTGAAACGACAGAGCTGATCAATTGGCTAAGGAAGGAGCCAAAGAAGAACAGCCTGATGTGCCCGTTACATACCACCAAAAGAAAAGAATGATCAAATCAGTAAGAAAGCCACCAAAACCTGCTCAAGATGACTACCACGTTATGGACAGACAAGAACAAGTCATTATCCTGCGCCTCAGAGCAGGACACAATAGATTACGCATCCACATGTATACAAAATTCAAGATTGGTGAAACAGCCATGTGCACATGTGGACTGGCGTCGCAGACAGTAGAGCACATACTCCAAGACTGCCCAAAATATAACATATCTAGGCAAACCTTCTGGCCTGGAGAGATGACAGTGGAAGATAAACTCTATGGACTGCTGTGTGAACTAAAAAAGACAGTTAAATTCATACAAGAGACAACATTGCAGTTATAGACATATTTCAAGCGAACGAAAGAAGAAGAAGAAGTGAGCAGAAACGGCCCTTTTAAGGTCCACCCGTCCTTCTTAGTCTCGTCAAATCATTTCACGAAAACATGCAGGGGACCATTTTATTTGACGGCTCAACATCCCAGTCATTCAACATCAGCAGTGGAGTAAAGCAGGGCTGCGTGCTTGCTCCTATACTTTTTTGGTATCTTCTTCGCCGTTCTCTTAAGGCAGGCATGTGGGACAGCCACTGAAGGCATGTACCTGCATACAAGATCTGATGGCAAACTTTTTAACCCATCAAGACTCAAAGCAAAGACCAAAATAAGATCAAGATGCGTAAGAGAACTACTTTTTTGCAGCACGCAGTACTTACTCATGCAGCAGAAGATCTCCAACGGCTCATAGATCGTTTTGCAGCCACCTGCAAAGACTTTGGGCTCACCATCAGCCTAAATAAAACACAGTTGATGGAACAAGATGCTGGTACGCCTCCGTCAATCAAAATTTCTAATTAAGAATTGAAGGTCGTCCACGAGTTTATGTATTTGGGGTCGACAATATCAGATAATCTTTCATTAGGGACAGAAATCGACAGACGCATTGGAAAGGCAGCCGCAACATTTTCCAGGCTAACTAAAAGAGTTTGGGAGAATAATAGACTAACAGGGCGTACAAAAGTTCAAGTATATAAAGCTTGTGTTGTTAGCACACTACTCTACGGGTCTGAATCCTGGACCTTGTACTCAAAACAGGAAATAAAGTTGAATTCCTTCCTTATGAGATGTCTGAGACGTATCCTGGGCATATCATGGAAAGACCACGTAACAAACAAACATGTGCTTGAAAGAGCAGATATTACCACAGCCCACTCCCTCCACAAGCAGAGACGCCTCCTGTGGCTGGGCCACGTATCTCGACTGGAGGATGAACGTATTCCCAAAGATCTCCTATACGGAGAACTAGCCACAGGAAAGAGGCCAACCGGAAGACCCCAAATGCGATATAGGGATGTGTGTAAGCAAGATATGAAAACCCTTGGCATAGATCAAGACACGTGGGAAAGAGTTGCAACAGACAGATGTTCCTGGAGAAGAGATGTACGAAACGGACTGGTGCTCTTTGAGCGCAATCTGATCCAACAAACTGAGGGCAGGCGGCACAGGCTTAAAACGCAGTCACTTACTGCGGGACCTGCCTCGTCTTACGAATGCGGAAACTGTGACAGAGATTGTCACTCTCGCATTGTCACTATACAGTCACTAGCGGTGTTGCCAGGTACCTCCCCAGCGGCACAACTATATATCTATATATTGGTGGAATTAGTATATAAGAGACTTATATGATGGAGAAAGTGCAGAATTAACAGAAGAAAGTAACTTAGAAGGTCCACCTATTCTAAAAGAAGAAGTTGATGGCGCTACCAAGCATATGAAGAAAGGAAAATCAGCTGGGCCAGATGGAATCACAATGGAAGAATTAGAAGTAATGGGAGAATTTGGAGTAGATATATTAACCAAAATGTTGAATGATATTTATACATACATTACATTGGCACCTTGCCGTCTTGACAGACGATAGTTTGTGCTTTAAAAAGGCATAATAACTTTTACCTATGGCGGTAGCGAATGTGACTGATAAGGCCAATTTGTGCTGTAAATGTCCGTTCACAGTGGGTGCATGTGAACACGTGGTCATTTCCACCATCATGCACCATCTTACGTCTCACACGCTCGGTGTGTGACTTCTCTGCAATAATTTTCTCCTTTGTCTTTATTCCATTTCTGATGTTTGCCCTCCATGCAACACGTTCAGCGGCGACTTGCTCCCAATGTGCATTATCAATGCCTGTATCAATCATGTCCCGCTTACACACATCTTTGTATCGTAGTAGAGGCCGACCCTGAGATCTCTTACCCATCTGTAATTCACCAAAAAAGATGTCCTTTTTTATATGAATGATATTTATAGCAGTGGATATACCCAGCGATATGTTGAAATATGTATTTATAGCTATACCAAAAAGACCAGGAGCAATTTAATGCGAAGATTTTAGTACAATTAACCTCATAAATCATGTTATTAAGCTTCTACTCAGAATTATAATGAGAAGAACAAGGAAGAAAATAAAAATGGAAATTGGTGAAGAATAGTATGGATTTGTGGAAGGAAAAGGTACAAGCAATGCAATATACACATTACGAACACTATTAGAAAGAACAGTAGAGACAAAGAAAGACACATATTTGTGCTTCATAGATTACACTAAAGCATTTGATAAAGTAAAACATGATGAACTGATTAAAATGTTGGAAGATATTAACATTGATGGGAAAGATCTCAGAATAATACACACTATTTACTGGAACCAATCAACAGCAATTAAAATGGGAAATAAAGAAGGAAATTATGAACACATAAAGTTGGGAGTAAGACATGGATGTGTTTTGTCACCAGATCTATTCTCCCTCTATAGCGAAGTAATAATGAGAGAGATCAAAGAAAAACCAGGAGTAATATTTGGAGGTTATAATATAAATAATATACGCTATGCAGATGACACAGTATTGATAGCTGATAATGCAACAGATCTACAACAATTGTTGGACATTGTAGTAACAGAGAGTGCAAAGAAAGGACTCTCCTTGAATATCAAGAAAACAGTAACAATGGTGGTATCAAAGAAACAGGTGACACCCACATGTGAAATAGAGATAGAAGGAAACATTCTACACCAAGTGGATAGTTTTAAATATCTAGGGACATTTATAACATCAGATGGAAGATGCACAAAAGACATCAAGAGCAGAATAGGGCATATATATATATATATATATATATATATATATATATATATATATATATATATATATATATATATATATACAGAGAGAGAGAGAGAGAGAGAGAGAGAGAGAGAGAGAGAGAGAGATGTAGTCAACTAAATTTCAGATAAATGTCTTTCTATCTCCTTTGTAGCTGTTACAAAGCAATGTAGTACATCATATCTTTCACCTCCTGACTGGAATGGTTAAATGTTCTAAACCCATAAATGAGGGTCTCTTCCTTGGGTCAGTTCATATCTAAGGTTCCTCCCCAATGTCGAGCTACGCATGGTAAGGTTATACTGGTAGTCTCCGATACCTTGGTTTTCCCAGTATTTAGGTAATTGTTCACAGGGTCATTCTCTTGTAGGATGAGGATGGTGAGAGATGCCTGGTAGTTACTATAATACTGAGTGATCTGGTAGTTTACGAACATAGGTCACAATATCTCTACCGCATTCAGCAAGTAATTCCGCATCACCTGGATTGAATGAACAGTATTCATATTGGTAGGCCCAAATTTACACCACCCATCTATAGTACAAACAAAATACCAACTGCTTATGCATTTGACAAAATCATATGTCATCATAAAATAAAACATGTAAATTGGGGGGAAAAGAAAATTGGAGGAGGAAGGAGAGTGGTTCAGCTCAAATGTGAGATCACTACCCTCTTCTCCCTAGATGGAATTCATTCCAACATCTGGTGGAGTGTGACCAGTATCTGCTTAGGGGTCAACAATTGTTCTCCTTTGATGCAGTAATGCCATGATGTGATCAACTCATGATGAAACAAGGACAGTAAGATAAGATAAGGTCATAAAGATGAGACCACGTTGTCCTGTTGTGACAAAGTCATCAGGTTGTGATTAAGGTAAGGTGACACAAGGTCACAATTTTGGGACAAAGTCCCATTAAGACTAGGTCATCATTTTGTGACAAAGTCATGTTTTGATGAAGGCATGTTTAGATAAAGGCATGTTGTGACCTAGTCATGTTGTGACAAAGGCATGTTGTGACAGATGCATGTTGAGACAAATGCATTTTGTGACAACTGCACGTTGAGTCAGATGCATGTTGAGACCGATGCATGTTAAGACAAGGCATGTTGAGACAAAGGCATTATTACAACGTTCATCATCCTACGTCTGTAATGCAAGGCCGGCCTTCATTTCTCTTTGATTAGACTAGGTTCTCAAGTGCCATCCTCCATAATCATTATCAGTTCATTTGCCTTTGCATACCAGGGGGAAAATTCGAACTTCTCCAGCAATAAAAGTAATGATCATGAACCAACATTAAATTTAAGACACTTACAATGAAACTTTATAAATATGTTTCATGAATTAATACGAAAGCCGTTAGATATGCATCCAGCACAAGCAATGGGTCGAACACAAACGCATATTGTTCCTCCCAGCTTTCTCCTCTGAGCAAGGGGATTGAAGACGACGTCTGAAAACCTACCCACTGTTGCAAGCAATTGCCGTGCATACAGTTCAGTAATGGACTGCTTTATGGCCATCTTTCAGAACGCATTTGGCAAAGCACTGAACGTAATAAATCACTAAGTCATCAGCAACATGTGTGTGATGCTGGTGGTGTTGCAACGTCAGGCAAACATTCTGGTATATGGTGCATCTATCTTTCTTTATTAATGAGCATTAATTCTCAGGACAAGAACATGGTAAATTCACAGAACATATTCATGAAAGATGTGAACAAAATAATCACATAGTATATATTCAGAAAGATGTGCGCAAGGGTCTTAAAAGATAGACTCTTAGCAACATTTTCTCTGCAGAAGCACAAATGTATAGAATGTGCATTTAAAGTGTGCATTTCCATTGCATACAGAAAAGTGTTCATATATGCATTAAGGATGTGAAAGCAATATGTAGCATATGGAGATAGAATGTCTAGCAGAAAGGTTTTAGCGTGACAGATCCAGCTATGGAAAAAGCATGGCGCTGTGCAAAATTTCTCTCTCACACAAGAGCATTTGTTTGGATAATTTTTAAGAAGCGTAAACATCACAATTACACCATTATACATGCAAACACTGTGTTACCTTAACTTCACGGAACGTTGTAGCACATATATATTGTCGAGCTTACCTGAAGGAACCCAGAACACCCGACCCCATCACTAGTGGTCTACAGGACCCTGCGTCTCCATTAAGGGTATTGGCGTGAAATGGCTAGCTTTCTACCGCCAATTCTGTCCTGGGATGTCTTGCCGGTAGCTCATGTGCGTTTAACCAATCGCTTTTCTTTCCTTTAAGCGCTAACTTTATTCCACATATTGGTGACAGTTCTATAATTATCGCTGATGTAATTTCTCCTGTACGGTGCTCCATTTGTGTCTGTGTGATAAATCTCGGAAAATCTGAGATGACTAGAAAATATATTACAGGGTTGACATCCTTACCTCGGCATCAGCACACAGGATGTTTAAGAATGCGCGCTATTATCCATTCGGCTATGTTGATCTACCATAATCCGTGTGAAAAGTCTTTGCAGCTCAGATTCCCTTAAAATGTCCAGATTGCTCATTTTGGCTGTCCAATACATTTTCAGCATTCTTCTATAAAACCTCCGAGGCTGCCGTGGATTTTTTCGCCTGTTTACTAATTGTCCAGAATTCGCAGCCATATGTTAAACTAGGTTCTATGTATGATGCAAGAACTCTTCTTTCAAGGACAATGGCGTATTGCGGAAGTCTAAATAGAAAAGGCTGCAGAAACCAACAGACAACCTCTGAAGTCGGAGTTGGTTCGCCTTATGACCAGGACACTGGTAATAGGGAAAACTAATTCACCCGCAAAAATCAGTCCAGTGCACTAAAAGTAGTAACACGTACAGACTACGCTTGAGTGTTAAGCGATGGAGCGCAAATTTAATTAATTAACAAACACGTTACATTTTATCACGTTTCTGTTTCTTTCAGTACCTGGAGCTGCGATTCAACAAGATCATACGCTACATGGGATCTTTAGCGTTCGCTGTAGTCATAGTAAGTTCTTGTATGGCTATGTGAACTAAACTTCGACAACTCTTAAATGGCCGCTGGTCATTTCATATGGCCCATATCTTGAAATGGTTGCCATGGCAGGCCAGTATTTGTCCTATGTAACTTTTATTTGCCGGTTCCATGGCAAAGGTGTTACTGACGCAGTTCGTAATCTCTCATACCGCGTTCGAAACTCAGCTGTGGGCGATTTGGCAGCAGACCGCATTGCGTTGGTTTTTTTATAACAGGGTGTGGGTGTCGGTGGTTCAGACAGCAATGGCAAACTACTGAACATAAACTTGCCAAGAGACCACAAACAGCCAAATAATACTGAAGTTGACTGCTACGCCCTACAAAGGATATCCAACTAACTTTTCTAACTGTAAGTGAATGCTTCCCTTTGTTTTGGTGGCACTTTTTTTTTAACTACTGCTTTATCTTCATCTGTTGTATGTTTGGTATCTTTCTTCTCTATCATATCGTGCGTCTGCTGCTCTCGTTTTTTTTTTTTGTTTTTTTTTTTTTTGGTGATGTATAGTCTCTTCTCTTCCTGTTCACCCGTGGTTTATTTGTACCCTTAACAGCAGAAGATGTTGCGGCGTTGTTGTTATCTAGCAGCACCAGCCTCTACAGTGTTTCTCTATTTTGGAAATGAAATCACCATCATCATTCACAACACCACAATCATAATTTACAACATCACAATCACCATTCACAATACCACATTATTCAAAATACCTCCATCATCACAAATCCCCTATCATTCACAGCACCACAATCTTCATTCACAGCACCCCCATAATTCACAACACCATCATCATTCCCAACACCATAATCATTCACACCACCGCCGTCATTAACAAAACCACCACAGTCATTCACAATACCACCATCACTCACAACACCACCATCATTCACAACACCACCATCATTAACCAAAAAAAAACATTATTCACAAAACCCTCATCGTTCACAATACCATCATATTCACAACATCATCATCATTCACACCACCACCATCATTCACAACACCACCATCTCTCACATCACCACCATCATTTACAATACCACCATCATTCACATCACCACCACAATTTACACCACCATCATTAACAAATCCCCCATTATTCACAAAACCCTCATCATTCACAACACCATCATATTCACAACACCATCATCATTCACACCACCACCATCATTCACAAAACCACCACCATCATTCACAACACCACCATCATTCACAACACCACCATCTCTCACATCACCACCATCATTTACAACACCACCATCATTCACATCACCACCACAATTTACAACATCACCATCATTAACAAATCCCCCATTATTCACAAAACGCTCATCATTCACAACACCATCATATTCACAACACCATCATCATTCACACCACCACCATCATTCACAAAACCACCACCATCATTCACAACACCACCATCACTCACAAGACCATCATCATTTAATACACCACCATCATTAACACCACACCTCAAGGGCCATACCACCTGTCGCAAAAATGAAGTAGGCCTCAGACGGGTCAACGCATTCCCCACTTTTGTCCACCCCGTTCATGCGGCTATGCAACATTTTAAGGTTGGTGGGTTGAGTTCTCCGAGTTAAAATGAGTTAAGTCCGTTATCTAGGTTCTCGAGAAGTTATTATCGGGGGGTTTCATGAACTTCACTGATCCCGAGAAACATAACTCAACTCTTTGAATGTGCGTAGATATTTGTGTGATGAAAGTCGTACATTCTGATAAACCTCGGGGATCATGAGTTGCCATCATTTCGTGAGGCGATTCTCGATGTTCGGCGGATTCCGTGATTGGATAATACTTCCGGACCCGATCCGAAAGGCCATTCGATAGTCTGTCACTGAGACCAGATGCCGCTTATTACAGGTATATGACTATGCATCTTCTGGGGAGCCAGAGATTGATCTACAGCAGAGGTCTTTATGAAGCTATCCCATCAATGTCTGTTGCCGAATAGTTCCTAAATTTAAAGGTAACACATTTATAATTGGCGTCGCTTAAATGCGTTTTGTTTTCCGTTGCGCGTCAACTACCGACCAGGCAGGCCAGCCTTGTAGCAAGCCTGTGTTCTGACTCGGACCTAGATTTAGCGTGAGCCTGGGGTCAGCGGACAAGACAACATGAACCTCGCTAGCCAGTTCTGTGGGGTAGTCTGGTTGAGGCGAATTACCAATACATTCGACGCCCGATCGCAATGATGGTGTATCTTAGGGAAATGCTGTTCTGATAGATAACTTCCTCGTGAAAAGAACTATAATTTGATTACCCTAATGGATAGGTTTGACATTAGTACTTTTCAATCATCATCATGTGGCGGTTTGAAACTAGTACTTTTCAGTCAGCATCATATGACGCAAGAGAACCATAATGTGCTTTTCGCGTCAAGGTGAAAACCCAGATATGTAGGAGGGCTATAAGCTGTGAAGTGATTAGCGACACCAAAGCCTGTTGGTATTTAACTGAGTATTGCCAAAGGGGAAAAGATATCTTCACACCTACTAGGGCTATCTAACCTTGGGCGGTGGGAGACACCCATTCATGTAACCCTTTTTTATTTAATCAGTGTCGTTTGTTTGTTTTTATACCAAAGGAACATTTTGTCAGGTGGGTCTAATTTCTATTGTCTCTGTACTTTCATCGGAACCAGACTGTTCTAGGTGTTTGACTCTACACACTTCCTTGACTGACAAGGGAATCCAAATACCTGTGTACATTGTCTATATACACACCAGACTATCCACGTATCCGAGGAAGTAAGATGGACAGCCACAAACACGAAAGCACAACACTTCTGGTGTTTGTCTGTCTTTAAATCAGTATTTCAAGGTAGGTTTACCAGTGCAGTCTGAGCATCTTCCAGCAACCTTGGAGGTGACAGAGGGGGCTTACCTGAGTTATTCTGATATACTTATTTACTATTTCTGAGGAAACAGACTGTGATTGTTAAGAAAGACGATCCACGCCGTAACACTTGATGATCTCCATGTGAGGTATGGAAGTATGCCATCCTCGTGAATGGAACTTGTCATCATATCAATTATGTATGAGACTTGTGGCTGAAAAGCTAATGGACTTACGTGAGGATTACTAAGAGTCGTAACCCAACATGTCTATGAGATATGTCTGGGAAGTCGGACATACGATAGTGGTCTGAGCTCGAGGGCTTGACCACAAGAAAGAGTGAGTCGGTGAAGAATATTGCTGTAGGATTTATTATTCAAAGGTGTGATAGTTTTGTACACCTGGCCTGTTCTTGCTTACAGGAACCCCTTTGCTGTTTGCTGTTGCCTAGTGTTGTTTGCCTGTTTGCTGTTTGAAAGACGGCAGAATAGATGTCTTCCTCCGGTCAGCCAGGAGACCGAGACTGGGCTATCAAAACGAAGCACTCTGAAGAAGACTTTCTACAATGTTATCTGAAGTAGAAGATCTGAGTCTAGACTGTGCAGAAGGCCAAGTAGCTAGTGAGTGTTGAAACCTAACAGGCTCAAGTCCAGAGGCTCCAGAAGGCGTCATACAGGACCAGGTGGCTGTATCCTACCACCTGTTTCTACAAACTGAGACTCAATCATTCACTGACAGAGCTCTCGTGGGATGATGAGACTGTCCACCAGACTACTCTCACCCTACTAGCCGTTCCTGTATCAATGTCTGTTTGTTAGAATCTGGATCTCAAATAAAGATTATAGATTCGCCTGCTATAAGAGTGTTCTCTTACAGTCAATTAGGTGTCTTTGTGTATCAGTAGTCGTCAAATGGGATGTTATTGTCCGGACACCGTCCCGATGGCAATTGGTGTAAGGGTAGACATATCTATAATCCCAACTAAGAAGTAACGACAACAACTGAGAATCCGGGTCAATGTTGTCACACCATCAACAACAGAAACATAACAGGTCTGTTTTTGATGTTCCGGATGAAGATCACTAACACCAAACGTTGATTCGTTGTATTATGGTGTAATTATTTTATCTTATTTTTACGTTGTTATTATTATTATTAATTTTTGCGTTCGTTGCAAGGTAATGTAGACAGATGTCTGTGTTTACTATCTCTCACCTGTTCGCATGGGCCACACACACACACACCTGTCCTGTTTTCATGTTCTGTTATATCCTGCTCTGCTCTACCGCTATGTGCCGAAGGGTTTACGAAGGAGATTCATAATCCTTTATACCGCGTTCGACACACGACTGCGATCGATTTGGCAGCAGACATCCTTGTGTTGTTTTTCATAAAATAGTATGAGTTTACGTCCGGAAAAAAAAACTCCGGATGAACGCAGAAGAAGAAGTATGAGTTCAAAACACTTTTTCCCGTAGTGAAATTAAATAACGAAGACACAAAATAGAATACACGATTTATTGCCTTGCATATTTCGCTGTATCTCGTCAGGTACACACTTCAGAAACCACACAACATACACTAAAGTAATCAGCTACATCCTTCAAGCTGAAATATTTATTCATTTATTCAGTAGCATGCCCTTTGCAGAACCTTGCTGCCATAACAACCTTCCCGAAAACTTCTCGGTCATAAGCAATATGTCCCGCGTCCAATACACCCATCTGGAGATCATCTGGCACATCTTGCACCCTCTTCCCTTCAGCCTTCCTTTTCCTCTCTTCCCGGGCATATACCCCTCCATTATTGTTCTCTCCAAACTTTCATGACGTTTCAAGTGACCAAAATATTTCAATTTTCTTTGTTTTATGGTCTTCAGTAGCCAACCTTCTTCAATACTTCTCTGAAATTTACAACACATATATTCACACAGAAATTTGAATTGTCTAGCACGATATTTTTTTTTTTACTGATTATCATGCCTATTTGCTTGCACAAAGTTACTTTCTGTAGGTGAATGGCGATCGCTTCTGCCAGCTTTAACGTACGACCATTTTGTGTTTTAAACTTAAACAACATACGAAACGTATTGTCCCTGTCAATCACTTGGCCGGTTTCCAAAGTGCCGTCTAATCGATGACGTCGGAGCTTTGTTGTGTGTGGGCTTGGCCAGGTTCTCAGAGTCTTTGTTTATTATTCTACCAATCCTATTGGGTATGTGTTGGACCACTCTATTGTTTAACTGCCTCTCTGTTCTGACCTTTATGTAAATTAATAAATACAATTTGATTAGGCGTACAGGGGGACATGTTCTTTTATTGCTAGGGTGTACGTAAACTTGCCAAAACATCACAAAAAGGAAAATAAAATCTGGTGTCCTGCGACGTCCTGTAAATGATATGCAACTAACTTTTTGTCTACTTCTACTTTTGGAAATGGCGTTACTCATTTCTTTTTCTATTTTCTCTGCTTTTATATTCTTCGTATGGTTTTCTTGTTTGTTTCTTTATTGTTTTGTCTGGTCACAAGCGCACGTTTCTAAGACTTGGTGTAGTCAAGTTCCCGCCCCGTCTAATGGTGTTATCCTTGCAATGAGTGCTACACCGGTAGTCTCCAAGTGTCTCTCCGACCTTTTCTCGTGACTCATGGTCTGATGTATCTTTGGTATCTTTCCTCTCGGTCATATCGTGTGTCTGCTGCTCAGTTTACTGTTTTCATTTGTTTGTTGTAGGACCAGCTTATTGGTTTTACTGTCTGTCCATTGTATTTGCGTTTTCATAAGAAACCACATTTTCACTGCCTTTAGAAGTTTTTCAGCTTGTCTGATCATTGTCCACGTTTCATATCCTTACAAACGTAAGTTCTATTTAGCACTTCAACACTCATTTTCTGGTTCCAATTGACATCTTTTTATTGGTCAGAATGTTTTCCATCTTGCAAAAGGCAACGTTTGCCGCCATAGCCATTCTTGTTCTAATCTCTTCAATGCACTTTCCATCAGATGCTATGATTGTTCTAATCTCTTCAATGCACTTTCCATCAGATGTTATGATTGTTCTAATCTCTTCAATGCACTTTCCATCAGATGTTATGATTGTTCTAATCTCTTCAATGCACTTTCCATCAGATGTTATGATTGTTCTAATCTCTTCAAGCCACCTCCCATCAGATGTTATGATTGTTCTAATCTCTTCAAGCCACCTCCCATCAGATGTTATGATTGTTCTAATCTCTTCAAGGCACCTCCCATCAGATGTTATGATTGTTCTAATCTCTTCAAGGCACCTTCCATCAGATGTTATGATTGTTCTAATCTCTTCAAGGCACCTCCCATCAGATGTTACGATTGTTCTAATCTCTTCAAGGCACCTCCCATCAGATGTTATGATTGTTCTAATCTCTTCAAGCCACCTCCCATCAGATGTTATGATTGTTCTAATCTCTTCAAGCCACCTCCCATCAGATGTTATGATTGTTCTAATCTCTTCAAGCCACCTCCCATCAGATGTTATGATTGTTCTAATCTCTTCAAGCCACCTCCCATCAGATGTTATGATTGTTCTAATCTCTTCAAGGCACCTCCCATCAGATGTTATGATTGTTCTAATCTCTTCAAGGCACCTCCCATCAGATGTTATGATTGTTCTAATCTCTTCAAGCCACCTTTTATCAGATGTTATGATTGTTCTAATCTCTTCAAGGCACCTCCCATCAGATGTTATGATTGTTCTAATCTCTTCAATGCACCTCCCATCAGATGTTATGATTGTTCTAATCTCTTCAAGCCACCTTTTATCAGATGTTATGATTGTTCTAATCTCTTCAAGGCACCTCCCATCAGATGTTATGATTTTTCTAATCTCTTCAAGCCACCTTCCATCAGATGTTATGATTGTTCTAATCTCTTCAATGCACTTTCCATCAGATGTTATGATTGTTCTAATCTCTTCAAGGCACCTCCCATCAGATGTTATGATTGTTCTAATCTCTGCAAGGCACCTCCCATCAGATGTTATGATTGTTCTAATCTCTTCAAGGCACCTCCCATCAGATGTTATGATTGTTCTAATCTCTTCAAGCCACCTTTCATCAGATGTTATGATTGTTCTAATCTCTTCAAGCCACCTTCCATCAGATGTTATGATTGTTCCAATCTCTTCAAGCCACCTTCCATCAGATGTTATGATTGTTCTAATCTCTTCAAGCCACCTTTCATCAGATGTTTCGACTGTTTCGCTATAATTGTATTGATTTACTTACTACTTTATCCATTTTATTCCTGTTGGTATTTAGCCCTCCGTTTAGTATAAGAGTTCAGACGTTCCATGTATCATTGTGTACGCTATTTTAATCATTTAATGTGAGGTCAGCGTGGGGAAATGGGTAAGAGTGCTAGCTCTTAAACTTTCGGTATGCTGATTTCGAGGTAGCTGGTTCACCTCCTACACTAATCAGTTGGACTAAGATGCTGACTTCTCGTTCTTAAACATCCGGTGTGCTGATGCTGATGTAAAGGGTTCAACCCCTACACCGGTCTATTGGACTACAATGTTGACTTCTCGTTCTTAAACATCCGGTGTGCTGATGCTGATGAAAGGGGTTCAACCCTTACACCGGTCTATTGGACTACAATGTTGACTTCTCGTCCTTGGCTTGGGCCCACACAATAATCGGATCTCCTCTCAATGACCAAACCCAGTGCTAGTCCTTACCGGTTTCGTTCAACGTATTCGAGGCTAACCCCAACATCTAGAGGCCACTCCACCACCTGCCACTGCGTGGGCGGACCTGGTTGTAGAACAGGCGCAAACCCTAGGAAATCATTATGTACGAGGAACGGTCAATAAGTAATGACTCCCATTTGTTTAATATGTACAAATACTTTATCGGTGTGCAGTTTATTAATTTAGCTGGAATTCTCAAACACTCTTCTGCACTGAGTATCACTATCAACCGGTTTCAGTAACAGGTTGCACAACAGTGATGTTTGTAAAATGGCCATCAAAGAAGTTCGGTTAAAGCAACGTAATGTAATAGAATTCCTCAATGCTGAAGGCGAGACCCCGATTCGCATCCACGAACGCTTGAGTATTGTTTATGGAGATTCAACAGTACATGTTAGCACTGTCCTATGTTGGGTACGTCGTTGTGACGAAGCTGAAGTAGGTCAATCCTCACTGGCTGATGCAAAGCAGACTGGCCGTCCGTCAACCTCATTGACTCCACACAACATTCATCGAGTTGATGACATCATTTGTGGTCACCGTCGGGGGTAACACTGGATGAACTGTGTTCCATGTTGTCCATTAGTAAAGGCAGTGCCCAGACCATCTTAAAAACCTGGGTTATTCAAAGGTTTGAGCACCATGAGTTGACAGACAGACATAAAAAGCAAGGAAAACCATAGCCATCAACCTCCTCCTCCACACAACCACAAGAGCCAATCAATGGAATGACAGCACGCAACATCGCCTACAAGAAAGAAGTTCAAAATGTCACCATCTGTAAGGAAAGCTATGGCCTCTGTGTTTTGGGATGAGAAAGGTGTGATTTTTCTCGACGTCTTGGAACAGGGAAACGTGGTAAATGCTGACTGTTCATCGAAACTTTGAAGAAGATTAGAGGGTGTCTTTGACGACTTTACCCATTCAGCTGCACTATGTTGCACGATAATGCCACGCCACACACCGCTAAACGCAAAATTCATACGATTGCAGAATTTGGGTGGACATTATTACCACATCCCCCTTACAGTCCTGATTTAGCACTTCAGACTTCTATCTGTTTGGGCCACTGAAAGAAGATCTTAGCGGACATCACTTTGAGGACACCGAGACCCTTAAACGCGCGGTACGTCAGTGGTGTAGGAAAAAGGACATATTGTTACCTTGCGGGGATACATGCCCTTGTGAGAAAATAGATAAAATCTATAACGAATAACGGAGACTACATTGAGAAATACATTTTTGAAGTACAGACTTAGGGCTTCATTTCAATGTGAATTTTATCTGTTATTTTACCAAGTGAATTACATTAAAAATTACGAGGCATTACTTATTGACCGCCCCTCGAACTTCATTGATTATGTGCCATGTTATTATTAATCGTCTTAAGCGAATTCCCATATCGGCTATGGGAATATTGATTGCCGAAATGTTACCATTATGTTATAACGTCTATTACCATATTAACACCTTGTAAGCCATAACCGTGACACACCCCTACTTCCCATTTTCCCTCTTCTGTTTTTGTTTGGTCCAAACCTACTTTTTTCTTTGGCGCTGAATCTGTTAATTATTATGTAGATCCCAAACGAACATGTGTATGCTATAATATGTATACTCCATACAGTTACTATACATGGCTGCTGTTTTGTATGCTCCGGCTGTGGCTTTAAACCAAGGTAACTTTGCATATGTTTGGTGATTCTGTCTATGTGTTTAGTGCACTGATTCTGTCTTTCTGGTTAATGCACTCATTATGTCTATATGGTTAGTACGCTCATTCTGTCTATGTGGATAGTGTACTCATTCTGTCTATATGGTTAGTGTGCTCATTCTGTCTATATGGATAGTGCACTCATTCTGTCTATATGGTTAGTGTGCTCTGTCTATGTGGTTGATTCATTCATTCATTCAGTAGCATGTCCTTTGCAGAACCTCGCTCCCATAACAACCTTCCGGAAAACGTCTCGATCACAAGCAAGATGTCCCGCGTCCGATACACCCATCTGGAGATCATCCGCCAAATCCTGCACCCATCTTCTCTTTGGCCCTCCTCTTCCTTTCTTCCCATGCATACACCTCACCATTATTGCTTTCTCCAACCACTCATGACGTTTCAAGTGACCAAAATATATCAATTTTCTTTGTTTTATCATCTTTACTAGCCAACCCGCTTCAATATTCAGATCTTGAAGCATTTGTTGTTTTCTTTACCCAAGATATTCTTAGAACCCGTCTAAAACATTTATATTCAAAGGCATTTAAGCGCTGTTCAGCTTGTTTAGTAAGTGTCCAGGTCTCACAGGAGTATGTTGACATAGGAAAGATGCATGCTCTTAAACATCTAATTTTTGTAGTTCTATCTGTCCCACTCCATAATTTATTCAGTTGTTTTAGTCTTTGAAGAGCAATTGACAGTCGTTGTTTAATTTCTTTCATTGTGTCACTATTGTTGGTAATCGATGACCCAAGATATTCGAAATTTTCAACCACCTCCAATCTTTCCCCATTAACATATATTTCTTTCTCCATGGTAGTTATATCTGTATGCATTATCTTGGTTTTTGCTATGTTAAGATATAAGTTGTGATTTTCACTATTTCTTTGGGTTGAGGTTATTAAGTTTTCTATACCATTCTGTGTTGTGGATAGTAATACTGTATCATCAGCATATCGAATCTCTGGTATTTCATGACCACCGATATTTAGGACATCATATTGCTCCCTAGTTATATCATCTCTAACATTTCTCATTATATTTTCGACATGCACTCGTTCTGTCTATGTGGTTAGTAGACTCGTTCTGTATATGTGGTTAGTGCAATTATTCTTTCTATGTGGTTATTGACCTAATTCTGCCTATATGGTTATTGCACTAATTCTGTCTATGTTGTTAGTGTACTCATTCTGTCCATGCGGTTATTGCACTAATTGTGTCTATATGGTTAGTGCACTCATTATGTCTATGTGGTTAGTGACTCATTATGTCCATATGTTAGTCCACTTATTGTGTCTGTGTGGTTAGTGCACTCATGCTGGCCATGTGGTTACTGCACTAATGTGTGTGGTTAGTGCACTGGGGATTGTGATTCTCATCCGCGACAGTATTGTGGCTTAAGAGCTAGACATGTCCACTTGGAACAGTGACGACATATAAATAAGGCGGTTAGAGTTCAATCCAGTCTACCATACGTGTTGGTTCATGTTTATGCCCGTAACGCGAGTGTGGATTCCCAGAAGTGGCAGTGCTTAAGTGACATAACTGGTCACGAGAAAAATTTTATTTTCTGTGGCGATTTCAACGCTAAAGGCAGATCATGGGGAAATATTTCCTCCAACATACAGGGGGAGGAGCTCGATACTGCACTTGAAACCATTGACCTGGTTTGTATCAACAGTGGCTGTGTCACCAGGATAGCAAGCCGTCCAGGTGATGAGGACAGTGTTATTGATCTGGCGCTGGTTTCTCCTTCACACACTACAGTGTGTAGTTGGAGTGTGACCACCACCCTTGCAGCATATTGGTGGAGAAAGGCAGAATCAGGCAGCACAAGTCAACGGTCAAGACGTTCCAGTATGACAGTACAGGGCAAGATGTGGTGAGTAAAATAAGGCGCAATAAGCGCAGAAAGCTTCAGGGCAGGAAAAAAGCTGGGAGCATCCACCTTGGTGGAATTTTGAGGTGGAAAAGGCTTGGGTGGATAAACGTAGTGCTGTAAGGAAATGGTAAAAGCCAAAAAGAGTAAGAACGACAAGGCACTGAAATTGTTCTGGCGATACATTAAAGCATGAGTGAGATAGTCAAGAATAAGAGTATTCCTGACTTCCAAGGTGCTGACCACATCTGGCAGAGGACTGACGAGAAAAGGGCAAAGCCATATGGCATAAGATACGACGACATCAATGGGTGTACCGACAACGAGCTAGAGAAACTAGCAGACGTGTACAACAACAGTATAGGGAGTGCTAGCATCAAGGAGGAGTAGTTACACAGCTATCTGATTCCTTTGCCGAAGCCTGGCAAAGACCACGCAAAAATTGAAGGATATCGAGTAATAACCACGCAGAATACAATAGGCAAGCTGCTGGAGAAGTTAATTGCAAGAAAAATATCAAGCCAGCTGGAGAGGCAAGGTGTTTTCCCACCTACCCTGGGAGAGTACCGTCCAAAAAGAGAAACCTGGACCAATGCAGCAGTTTTTTCCCATGACGTCTATGAAGGTTTCCACTCAGGCATTGAAACCTTTGCTGCAGCGATTGATCTTGAGGACGCGTACAACAGAGTACCATTTGATTTTTTCATGCTTCAGCTTCTTGAACTCAAGATAAGTCTTTTCCTCCAGAGTTGTATCGCTGCAGCCCTCTTCCAACGGAAAGTAGTTTTTAGATGTGGCAGTTGCACTTCGGAACCAACAACAATATATCCTGGCCTACCACAGGGATCACCATTATCTCCGGTGCTGTTCAACGCCTACACTGTGAGAATCACCAGCGAGCAAATCATAGGACCGAGAAGGACATTGTCGTATGCCAACGATGGTTTAGTATGTCGTCAGGGCAAGGATAGAGATCAGGTTGCTGTGGAACTACAAACTGAACTCAATCGCATAAGCACTTGGTGTGTTGAAACTGGGGCAATGGTAAACCCAACAAAGGCATGTTTTGTGACTGTGACATGGTTCTCTTTGAATAACCATATTGTCAACACCCCAGCGCCAACTGTAAATCTGGGTTCAGAGACGGTGGAAAGAACGCAGGCGATGAATTACCTGGGGATACGATTTGAGCGGAGCCTAACTTATACTGAGCATGTAGACCAGATGATAACAAAGGCAAGCGGGGTTTGGCTGCGATGCTGGTGATGGCTGCGACAAATTGAGCAGCGCCATCTATGTCTTCTTTACGAGGGTCTGATCCTTTCTGTTTTGGAGTATGCGATGGCGATCCTGACTCTCAGCCATAAGCAGATAGAAAGGATGGAAAGGATACAGAACTAAGCTATGCGCAATATTCTCGGGTGTACAAGAAATACAGCATGCAGGGCGATGCGCTACTTTCTTGATTTTCCAACCATGAGAGACAGAACACAATTTTGCCAAGCACGTGCCTATCTCAGAGTCAACGCAAACACACAACATCCACTGCACAGCGAGATTAAGAAAGTAAAGGGCAGCAGGTTAAAAAGAGGAAAGTCGTGGATGGGTCAAGCTGAAGACATTCTTCGGCAGATGTGTTCACTCGAGGACTTAGAACCTGACGAGGAGTGGGTACAAGTACCAACAGAGTTCTGTACATCCTTTTCAGTGTGCATCCAACTATACAGGAAATGCAGACAAGAAAATTCAGCTGCTGTGGAGGCGGAAGTACATGCTCTGATCTTCGCGAATTCGTTAGAGAATGATGCTGTCATTTACACTGATGGGTCGGTCGTCCGTGGAGTGAGACGTTCATGAGCCCTTACGGCTCAGGTCGGAGGGAAAATTGTGAAGGAAGAGTCTGGCGCTTTTGCTTTGACCACAAGCAGCTTGACTATTCAAGTCATGGCAGTAAGCAAAGCAATAACATGGCTCGAGACACAGACATTCAATCGGGGACGTGTCCTTAGTAACTCAATGAGTATGCTCAGGATGATAGAGACGGGGTGGGTCCGAAGAGAGTGGCTGCTGTCTCTGGAGCGGTGTCGGATGGCAAGGATTAGTTTCATCTTCGTGCCAGGGCTTGCGGGTGTACAAGGGAATGAGCAGGCTGACAGGCTTGCAGGTAGGGCTACTGTGGAAGGCGGGCGAGCCATGGACGAGGCAGACATTCTGAATGCTCTGCGAGAAGTAAGTCGTTTACGAGAACCAAGCGATGACTGGAAATCTACAAACATGGTCAGGCTGCGAGAGCAGCAAGTTAAAAGAGGCGTGGCCAAACAGGAAAACTGCACAGGAAGCCAAAGAAGAGTAATAAACCAACACAGAACTGGTGTCGTGAGCCGCTACACGCTACGGTATTTTCTGAGGAGGGGATCCGAGCACTTGTGGACTGAATGGTTCGATGCGCAATGAGGATGATCTGTCGACTAACTAACTAACTAACTAACTAACTAACTAGTGCAATCATTATGTCTATGTAATTAGTGCATTCATTCTGGCCATGTGATTAGTGCACTTATTGTGACTCTGTGGTTGGTGCATTCATTCTGTCTATGTGGTTAGTGTACTTATTCTATATGGTTAGTGTAATTATTATGTCTATGTCATTAGTGCACTTATTGTGTCTATGGTGTTAGTGCACTCATTCTGTCTATGTAGTTAGTGTACTTGTTCTCTCTATGTGGTTAGTGTACTTATTCTGTCTATGTGGTTTGTGCATTTATTGCATCTATGTTGTTAGGGCACTCATTCTGTCTATGTAGTTAGTGTACTCATTCTGTCTATATGGTTAGTATACTTATTCTGTCTATGTGGTTAGTGTACTTAGTCTGTCTTTGTTGTTAGTGTACTTATTATGTCTATGTTGTTAGTGTACTCATTCTGTCTATGTGGTTAGTGCACTTATTATGTCTATGTTGTTAGTGTACTCATTCTATCTATGTGTTTAGTGCACTTATTATGTCTGTGTTATTAGTGCACTCATTCTGTCTATATGGTTAGTATACTTATTCTGTCTATGTGGTTAGTGTACTTAGTCTGTCTTTGTTGGTAGTGTACTTATTATGACTATGTTGTTAGTGTACTCATTCTGTCTATGTTGTTAGTGCACTTATTGTGTCTATGTTGTTAGTGCATTCATTCTGTCTATGTGGTTAGTGCACTTATTATGTCTGTGTTATTAGTGCACTCATTCTGTCTCTGTGGTTAGTGCACTTATTATGTCTATGTTGTTAGTGTACTCATTTTATCTATGTGTTTAGTGCATGCACTGTGTCCATTTGGTTAGTGCACTCATTCTGTCTATGCGGTTAGTGTTAGTGCACTTATTGTGTCTATGTTGTTAGTGTACTCATTCTGTCTATGTGGTTAGTGCACTTATTGTGTCTATGTTGTTAGTGTACTCATTCTGTCAATGTAGATGTACATGCCAGGACTTACCGGAATAAGCTGTAACGAACATGCAGACCAGCTGGCAAATCAAGCACTAACGCAAACTGGAACAAGCATGGGCAGGGCTGGTACAATAATCAGCGCAGTGCAGACTTCTTAGGCGGATACTGGCGAGACACCGACTCTAGCCCGAACTGAGAGTAAAGCCTGGTCAAGCATGTCAACGCTGCCTTCGTGGGGGAGAGAGGAGATTGCATATCCAACTCCTTACGGGAGCTGTGGGCGGAAATGCTTTGGGATGGCTGCTGTATCGGAGGACTGAGCGCGAAATGGAATAACACTGTGCAGTGAAGTCTTCTTGACGTAATATAACATAACATAGCATAACATAACATAACACAACTTACTATAACTTAACATAACTTAACATAAAATAACATACCATGACACACTATAATCTGTCTATATGGTTAGTGTGATCAGCTACGGATCAGGTGGCCTGCAGTTCAAATCCCCATACCGCGTGATATCTTGTTTAATTGTCATGTGGTTTCAAGGCCTACCCACGCTCATATAACATGCACCAGAAAATGTGCCAGCCGAGTAGACGGCCAGTTTGACTTTATGTCATATTTTGCTATCGGTGGCTTTTGGGTAGAGGGAATGAGCACGTGTGGGAATGTCCCGAATGCAGTGGTGGCGATTCTTAACTGATGTAGTACCAAACAAGAAGTAGGTTTGAACCAAACATGGTACACAGTCAAGTGAACAAGTATTATCATTGAAATGTCCGTTCACGGAGCATTAAAATAGCTGATGGCCGCGAAACGAAACAAACAACACGACGATCCTGTTATGGCGATATGTCGTTCTTCTGTCCAAAATGGAGGTGACGTATATTATCCTTCCACACTGAATCAGATAAACTAAGTATGTCAGTATTTAGCAGAACATAACAGCTAAGTTTCTTGAATTTTCAGTGACGGGATTTTCACAAGAGATCTCCATTTTGGTTATAGGCGCTGTATGCACGTTCTACACTTCTATAGTAAGTTGTCATTTTCACCTTCTTTTTTTTCTTTCATATACATCACTGTCAACACTAGTATTTTACTGCTGTTGTTGATTTCTTGGCAAGTTTACGTTCAGTAGGTTGCCATTGCTTTCTGAACGACCGGCTCCCATACCAACACGATAAAACCCAGCGAGACGCAGCCTAGTGCCAAACGGTGCTGTGTTTCGAACGCAGGTAAGCGGGCGTACGAATCGCATCCGTAAATCATTAGCCACTGAGACCGGCATGTTTCTGGTTACTCTGAGTTAACAGTGTTAGGATAATTTCATACTAAAGAGGACTGTGTTGTAGTATTTGATGTTACAGATCTTTTGTATTATGTGTTGTTATAGATCTATTGTAACATTTGTTGGTACACAACTATTGCAGTATTTGTTGTCACAGATCTATTCTAGTATTTGTTGTTACGCATCTATTGTAGTATTTGGTGTTACAGAACTATTGTAGTATTTGTTATTACATATCTATTGTAGTATTTGTTGTTACAGATCTATTGTAGTATTTGTTATCACAGACTACTGTAGTATTTATCATTATAGATTTATTGTAGTATTTGTTGTCAAATATCTACTGTAGTTTTTATCATTAGAGATCTATGTCGACTTTTTTATTGTAGTATTTGTCGATAATAATCTACTGATATCGACTATATATATATATATATATATATATATATATATATATATATATATATATATATATATATATATATATATATATATATATATACTGTACCAACTCTTCTGTCCATTGTGGAATCGTTCCACACAGGCATGAAGGGTATAATCAAGTTTGATGGTGCAACTTCTGAAGAATTTGAAATCAAGAGTGGAGTTAAGCAAGGTTGTGTACTAGCTCCCACCCTCTTTGGAATATACTTTTCACTTCTACTGAAATATGCATTTCGTGATCAGGATGGTGGTATATACATTCACTCACGCTCAGATGGCGGCCTCTACAATGCTCAGAGATTGAAGGCTAAGACCAAAATTAGGAGGGTACTGATCAGAGAGTTGCTTTTTGCAGATGATGCTGCAGTTACGACCCACTCTGAGGAAGAATTGCAATGTCTACTATCTGCATTCTCCAATGCTTGTTCTGAATTTGGTTTAACAATTAGCAAAAAGAAGACACAGATTATGTCACAAGGTGCACATGGGGTACCATCAATCTTTATTGACGACGCCGAACTAGAGATAGTATACCATTTTACATATCTAGGATCAGTGGTAAATAGCAAATTATCCTTAGATCAGGAAATCAACATCCGGATTGGTAAGGCAGCAACAACAATGAACAGGTTAAGAAAATGAGTCTGGGAGAACAGGAAGCTTACTGCCAAAACAAAAGTCCTTGTCTGTCAAGCCTGTGTCCTTAGTACTCTTCTCTATGGCAGTGAAACCTGGACAACTTACTCACACCAAGAGAACAACTTAAACAGCTTTCATATGCGGTGTCTGCGAAGAATTCTTGGTATTAAGTGGCAAGACAAAATCACAAATACTGAAGTATTGGAAAGATCAGGTTGTGTGACAGTTTATTCCATGCTCAGTCTTCGTAGACTTAGATGGATAGGACATCTTAGGAGGATGGATGATGGTAGAATACCAAAGGATATCTTTTTTGGTGAATTACAGATGGGTAAGAGATCTCAGGGTCGGCCTCTACTACGATACAAAGATGTGTGTAAGCGGGACATGATTGATACAGGCATTGATAATGCACATTGGGAGCAAGTCGCCGCTGAACGTGTTGCATGGAGGGCAAATATCAGAAATGGAATAAAGTCAAAGGAGAAAATTATTGCAGAAAAGTCACACACCAAGCGTTTGAGACGTAAGATGGTGCATGATGGTGGAAATGACCACGTGTTCACATGCACCCACTGTGAACGGACATTTACAGCGCAAATTGGCCTTATCAGTCACACTCGCTACCGCCATAGTTAAAAGTTATTATGCCTTTTTAAAGCACAAACTATCGTCTGTCAAGACGGCAAGGTGCCAATGTTATATCTACTGTAGTATTTATCGTTATAGATCTATTGTAGTATTTGTCATTATAGATCTATTGTAGTATTTGTCGCTATAGATATATGGTAGTATTTGTCGTTATAGATCTACTGTAGTATTTGTCGTTATAGATATATTGTAGTATTTGTCGTTATAGATCTATTGTAGTATTTGTCGTTATAGATCTATTGTAGTATTTGTCGTTATAGATCTATTGTAGCATTTGTCGTGACAGATCTACTGTAGCATTTGTTGTTACAGATATACTGTAGTATTTATCTTACATATGTACTGCAGTATTTGTCGTTTCCGATCTACTGTAGTATTTGTCTTACAGATGTACTGTAATAGTTGTTGTTGCAGATCTATTGTAGTATCTGTGTTTACTAATTTACTGTAGTATTCGTCGTGACGTGATGGTGAAAATGACCATGTGTTCACATGCATCCACTGTGGACGAACATCTACAGCGCGAATTGGCCTTAGAGGTCACATTCGCCACCCCATGGGTTGTAGCTATTATGCCTTTTCGAAGCACAATGTAACAAACTATCGTCTGTCAAGACGGCAAGGTGCCAATGAAACGTCATGACAGATCTATTGTAGTATTCTCCGTTACGGAGCTACTGTAGTGTTTCTCGTGACAGATCTACTCCAGTATTTGTAGATACAATTACACTATAGTATTTGTCGTTACCAATCTAAGTTTATCCTTACAGTTACACTATAATATTTGTCTTCATAGATTTGCTGCATATTTTGGTGTGACAGTTCTAATCTAGTATTTGTCGATACAGTTACACTGTAGTTGTCGTCTCACCATCTAGTGTAGTATTTATCGTGATAGATCTACTGTAGTATTTGTCGTTACAAATCTACTGTAGTATTTGTCTTACATATCTAGTGTAGTATTTGTCGTTAGTGAACTATTGTAGTATTTACTGTTACAGAGTTGTGGCAGTATTTGTCGTTATAGCGTTATTGTTGTATTTGTCGTTACAGATCAATATAAACACTTTTGATTATTTAGTTTATGATAGAACTCCGTACAACTAAAACTGGTACAACGATCTTGAACTGCCTTAACATTTTTTGGAAGATAAACTGAAGAGGTTACGACACGAAACGGAACCACAAAAGTAGACATTTGCAGGTTGTATAACATACTCCGTGATAAAAAGCTGCCGG
Organism: Cepaea hortensis; assembly: GCA_963921405.1. NCBI lineage: Eukaryota > Metazoa > Mollusca > Gastropoda > Stylommatophora > Helicidae > Cepaea > Cepaea hortensis. The sequence continues at coordinate 94,532,370 of OY992876.1, read as the reverse complement.
ATACAGTGAGGAAAATAACGCTTTAATGCTATACAGAAGGCTGGAGGGAAGGAGAGGCAGGAGAAGAGCAACAGAGATGATTCTGGACAGTTTGACATTATGATAGGGAGGAACATTAGTATCAGAAATTATTGACAGCTCCAAACTGCACGGACTAAAGTTTGCCATTGCTTTTTTTTTTTTTTTTTGAGCGGCTGGCGCTTCTAACCATCAACATCACCGCCAGCCGATTTCGTGCTTTCACGAACCCCTAGTTAACAGAGGCCCATTTTAAACTTCTACCTTCCACATTTGACTGTGGTTGTGTTAGTTTCAAAGTTGTATAACCCACATTTGACTGTCGTTGTATTAGTTTCAAACAGGTATATCCCACATGTGACTGTGGTTGTGTTAGTTTCAAACTGGTATATCCCACATTTGATAGACGTTGTTTTAGTTTTAAACTTGTGTATCCCACATTTGACTATTGTTGTATCAGTTCTACACTTGAATGTCCCACGCTTGACAGCCGTTTTGTTAATTTCATACTTGTATATCCCGCATTTGACTGTTGTTGTATCAGTTCTACACTTGAGTGCCCCACATTTGACTATCGTTGTATCAGTTCTACACTTGAATGTCCCACATTTGACTGTCGTTGTATCAGTTCTGTACATGTACATCCAGCACTTAACCACCAACACATCAGTTCTACACTCGTGTATCCCAGGGCGGGATCCGTGCCGTGGTGTGGACAGATGTCTTCCAGCTGACCGTGATCTGGGCCGGCTTGTTGACTCTCATGTTCAAAGGAGCCAGCGATGCAGGAGGGTGGACACGGGTCTGGCAGATCTCTCAGAGCGGGTCAAGACTGCCCGAGTTCAAGTAATTTATGTGTCGCCTCATTATGTCAGTGTGTCGCTATTAAACCCAGTAATCTAAATATCGCATGGTTGCTTTCCGAAGGTTAATCAAGTACTCGTTTCACAGCCATGCGGTAGATTCGGCTTATTGTGCTAGCCTCGCATTGTTATAGTTCGTTATTTGCATATCCTGTTTGACCGGCTCCGTGGCGAAACGGTTACAGACGCAGTTCGTAATCCCACATCCCGCGTTCGAAACACAGCTGCGGGAGATTTGGCAGCACACCGCCTTGCGTTGGTTTCTTATGACATGGTGTTGGTGTCGGTGGTTCTTAAGGCAATGGCACAATAATGAAAGTACACTTACTTGCCCGGGAATCACGAACAGCCAAACAATGCTGGAGTTGATTGCTACGTCCTGTAAAAGATATGTAACTAACCTTTGTGTGTAATGGACGTGGCCTACAACTCTAGCATTTTTGTTGTTGTTGTTTTTTTTGCTGTTTCTGATTTCTTGGCAAGTTTACGTTCTGTAGTTTGCCATAGCTTTCTGAACTTCCGGCACTCACATCATTGTATGAAAACCAGCACATGGCGGTCTGCTTCCAAATAGAAACTATCGAAACTTTATGAGCGATGTAGTCGACATCAGACCGGCCGCCATTATTTTCCACAACATGGAAACCCAGGTCATTTTTTTTTTTTTATCTGCATCGGGTGGGTTCTACCTCATGGTCACAGGGTGAGCAGGCAATCGGTTTAATTTCTACGCATTTAATGTGCGATTTTTGGAAAGAAGAGTCTGGCATATGAGACTACGACCTCCAGCATGAGAATGGAGGTGGAAGCAGTCACAGCGGTATTCCGTTGGTTAGAAGAGACCACTGCAACACACATTGTATTCATTACGGATTCAAAGAGTACGCTTAGTAAGGTGGAGAAAGGAATGTTTCTAGTGGAATGGCTCACCTCGCTTCAGAGGTCACAGATTGTGAGAATTGTATGGATCTTTTGCCCTACCCATAAGGGAGTGGGGGGGGGGGAGGATGAATAGACTGGAGACTGGCAGGGAATGCACCTCTGGGTGGTAAATTACTTATGGACAAGAGAGAGGTGGTCGAGCGCCTGTGGGACCAGGTGGAGCAGGCGGGAGAACAGACTGAGAACCCTTATGTGGAAAGAATGAGATTGCGGGGGATCGGCAGGGGTTCTAGAAGAATCTTCTGCGTTCTTCTGCGTTCATGAGAATGAGAAGAATCTCAAAATCGAGAAAGCAGAACTTTCAATCAGATAGCGGTGGGAACGATTAGTAGTGTGGCTCTTCGCTGGATGTTGAACGAGGGGACGGAGCGCATATGTGAAAGTCCTGAATGCAGTGGTGTCGCTTCTTAGCTCAACTCAGCTTAATTATTGTATTGTGCTTAAAAATTAATGTATAGCTTCAGCAGTATTACTGGACTGCCACAGTGCCTTATCAACAGGTTTTGATACGGGTTAAAACACAACGTCTCCGTGGGGAACTTGTTAAGCCGCCTGCCTAGCTCTCCAGCTGTTCAGGGCTCGATTCTAATCTCCGTCATTCGGTTCACGAGTGCAGTTTTCTCGGAGACTCCTGGGGCGTCGTCGCTGGAGCTACGGAGTTGGTGCTTTGTACGACGCTGTCGACAGGCTGCCATGCGGACAGAGACCGAGCCATATGGGAGACATCCCGGGCAGTGATGACGGTTCTCTCGCCTGTTATTCCCCTGTAAACGCAACGACAGCTGATCACAAACTTCAGGAAGAATACGTAAACATTGTTAGCCATATTGACTTTGTCTCTTTATTTGCTCTTTGTCTTCTCTCCTCCTGTCTCTCAATGTCTCTGTCTCTCTCACGCTGTCTCTCTCTCACACTGTCTCTCAGTCTCTCTCTCTCTCTGACTGTTTCTCTCACTGTCTCTCTCATTGTCTCTCTCACTGTCTCTGTTTCTCTCACTGTCTCTTTGTTTCTCTCTCTCTCTCTGTCTCTGTCTCTCTCACTGTCTCTCTCACTGTCTCTCAGTCTCTCTCTCTGACTGTCTCTCTGACTGTCTCTCTGTCTCTTTCACTGTTTCTCTCTGTCTCTCTCACTGTCTCTCTCGCTGTCTCTCTCCCTGTCTCTCTCCCTGTCTCTCTCTCTGTCTCTCTCTGTAAAAATAAAGTTGAATTGAATTGAATTGTCTCTCTCACCCTGACTCTCTCTCTCTCTCTATCTTTCTCTCTCTCTCTCTCGCAGTTTCGTCCTCCCTACTTCAGTCTGCTTGTATCACCTGTCTACCTTGCCTCCCAGCCACACTTGTGAATGTACACGTACAAACCGGCCGCACACTCCAGCCATCGCCGCTCGTGTTTATGTCATCTCCGTCAGATGCAGCCTGTGATAGTTGCCCGGGATTAGAACTCGCGCCTGTCGCATCTCAGATAAGTATCTTAACCCTGAGGGCAGGCTTTACTGGCGCACATGTAATCTTGGCGGCCAATCTGCGATGTTACACATCGCGCTATTAGTGCGTTTGTGGGTGTGGGTGTTTGTGTGTGTGTGTGTGTGTGTTGTGTGTATGTTTGTTGTGTGTGTGTGTTTGTGTGTGTTGTGTGTTTGTGTGTATGTTTGTGTTTGTGTTTGTATGTGTGTTGTATGTCTTTGTATGTGTGTTTTATGTGTGTTTGTTTGTGTTGTATGTGTGTTTGTATTAGTGTGTGTTTGTATTAGTGTGTGTTTGCATGTGTGTTTGTGTGTGGTTGTGTGTGTTTGTGTGTGTGTGTTTATGTGATTTTGTGTATGTATTTGTGTGTGTTAAGTATTTGTGAGTTTGAGTTTGTGTGTATTTGTTTGTGTATTTGTGTCTGTTTGTATTTGTGTTTGTGTGTGTTTGTATGTGTGTCTGTGTGTGTGTTTGTATGTGTATTTGTGTTTGTTATGTTTGTATGTGTTTTTGTGTATGGTTTTCAGTGCAGGTTTGTGTGTTTTTGTATGTGTGTTGTGTTTGTGTGTGTTTGTGTATATTTGCACGTATTTCTGTGTTTTGTATGTTTGTTTATGTGTGTTTGTACGTGTGTTTGTATGTGTGTTTGTGAGTGTTTGTATGTATGTTTGTATGAGAATTTGTGTGTGTTTGTGTGTGTTTGTATTTGTGTGTTTTTGTATGTGTGTTTGTGTGTGTTTGTATATGTTTGTGTGTGTTTTCATATGTGCTTGTGTGTGTTTGTATGTGTGTTTATGTGTGTGTTTGTATGTGTGTTTGTGTGTCTTTGTATGTGCGTATGTGTTTGTATATGTTTTGTGTGTAATTGTATGTGTTTGTGTGTGTGTTTATGTGTGTGTTTGTATGTGCGCTTGTGTGTGGTTTTGTGTGTCTGTTTGTGTGTGTATTTGTATGTGTGTTTGTGTGTGGTTTTGTGTGCGTGTTTGCGTGTCTTTGTATATGTATGTGTGTCTTTGTATGTGTTTGTAAGTGTGTTTGTGTGTGTTTGTATGTGTGTTTGTTTATGTGTTTTTGTGTTTTTGTACGTGTGTTTGTGTGTGTGGTTTTATGTGCGTTTTGTGTGTGGTTTTGTGTGCGTATTGGTGTGTGTTTGTGTGTGTTATGTGTGGGTGTGCGTGTTGAAGGGAGGAGCAGAGGGAGAGAGATGTCGCCATCACTGAGGGGGGCTGCGTGGTCTCAATGCACATGCAAGGTATGGTGTCCGCCTCGAGTGCTGGAGGTCCCGGGTTCAAGCCCCAGTGAGGAGTATAAAAATTTAAAAAAAAATTGCCCCTGGTCTCTGGGTAGTGAGATCGAACACCCGCCCGTGTGTATTGTTGTGCACGTAAAAGATCCCTTGGCAGTTGGAAATTGAAAAAATAGTAGCCTAACAGCGCTGCCCGGGCAAAATTCCGAGTTAAAAATCTACTCACAGTATTTCAGGATCCTCGCCGTGCTTCGGAGTTCGTGCACTGAGCTGAGTTTCTCCAGACCCAGGTTTGAGTTAGGAGGAAAACGGAGCACTTATGGGTTACACCCGTGTGCCATGATGTTGATCCATCGACTAAACTAAACTAAACTAATCTAAACTAAACTAAACTAAACTCACTGACACTAATACAACATGTTGTCTTTTGTGTTTCGACATCATCGTCAAGTATCTGGCCGACTGGAGTTAGCGATCATGCGTCGCCACAACTTGCAATCTCCAATTCATAATCAATTTATGTGTTAATTTTGAAAGGGTCGGGGTGGTCTTCTGTGGCTGTCTACCTCGATCTCTCTTTGCTCAAGTCTGCCAGTTGTCACTATGTTCTACAGTTTATGTCTTCTCATAGTGTGGCCACGAAATTACGACTGCCTGATTCCGTTCTTTGTTATCACTTGCTTTTGTGTCTTAGCCTCTTTCTTTTCTTTGTTATAAGTTGTTTTTGTATCTTAGTCTCTTTCTGTTCTTTGTGTTAAGTTGTTTTTGTCTTTTAGCCTCTTTCAAAACATTTAAATTAATCATTTCAAAACACTTATTATTTTGATATAAGTATAAGAGCGTAAATTCCAGAAAACCTGAGAAGATTAAGTGACGGTGCCCCCTTACATGCAGCGTCCACACGGAGTGTTTTACATTTGCAGTTGATAGCCATTTCCCGACTGTCGAGACAAATGAGTGCCCTGCTCTGTTCAGCTGCAAAGTTGTCCACTTGTCCCGGTGGATACTCGGTCCCAAGGACTGCTTTTTCCACACCGTGGTGTGTTTCCCATCCTCTACCTCGTGGAGGTGTAGTTTAGATTTTCCCTTCCTCAAATTATGGGACCCTAATTTCATACGACATGGAATATCATCAGCAGGGTTGATCCAGGCCGAAATTTGTGGAGAGACATGATCGCCTAACCCAGCTGACTGGCCACATGGTGATGCTGAAGCATATGAAGCCATTTCAGGCAATAATATTTTCGTATTGAGATGTGGATATACAGAAGATGCCGGTGTCCCTGGTCTAGGAGTTAAACAACTTTCACCTTAATCCTATTTATCCACGTAGGGTAACGCAGCGCGCGAGAATCTGTAGCGGTTCTCGCCGCGTTGGTGACTTGCGGGATATGTGAGCCGGCCGCTCAGACAGCAATGGCAAACTACTGAGCGTAATCTTGCCAAGAAATCAACAACTGCGGTAAAATGCTGGTGTTGACAGCAAAGTCCTGTGAAGGATATGCGAAAAATAAAAAAAATAAAAACACAGTCTAATACAGGGAAGACTGTCAGTGTAGACAAAGATGGCGAAATACATAAAGATATCAGAATAAGAAAACAGAAAGATAGAGCAGTTATACAATGAAAACGAAACATAAATCTGGCGAACGGAAATTACAATGTAAACATAACAATGATAATAATAACAGCGTAAAAATAAGATACATGTCAGTTACACAGCAGCACAGGGAGTTGACGCTCCGATGTCAGTTAGCTTCATCAGGAGCAGCACAAATAGATATGAAGAAAAACATGAAATTAGAAAATTTAATTAAAGGTTAAAACGTAAACAGAGACAAGTATTGGTATCTTGCTTGCTTGTGTTCGTTGGCTTGAGCTCCAATGCGAAGTCCTGTATGTCGGATGAAGGCATCCTGTTGTCCAACATCAGTGTGATGTCACACAGGACCTGAGGTTTGCGTGAGTATCCGTTGTCCCATGTCTGGCTTATTGGTGTGCAGACTGGTGGTTCCTCGCCGTACAGGCAGACACTCTCCGACTTCGGAGGAATCGGCGATCCTATTGACATTAGCCAGGACCCCGAAGGGACCTGTTGCCCAGGACGCTCGACGAGGACGTGTCAATAGGTCTTGGCCAGTATATAACCCAGCCCTGGTGCCTTGGAAACACCTCTGCGTCCCATATTGGTATCAAATATTATCAGACCATTGCACATGCTCCGTTGCCAGGAAGGCGACCCAGAAGTTCAATTGTGAAAGATGCCAAATAAGAAAATGTGGAGCCGAAGGTGTGCAAACAGTTAGAAATTGATATTTAGACGGGAGTCTGCAGAGTTGAGTTGAGTTGAACTGAGCAAAGAACCAACATCACAGCGCTCAGGACATTCCCATACGTTCTCCGACCGCTCTTTCAACAACCAGCGAAGAGTCACACTGCTAATCTTTTCCACAGCTATCTGGTCGAAAGCTATCCCGGTCTTCCCTCTCAGTTTTGAGATTCTTCCAGAACCCCTTCCGATCCTACGCAATCTCATTCTTTCCACATATGGGTTCTCCGGTTATACAACCGGAAACATCAAATATGATTTGTGCAAATTGAAAACTGACAAAGAAATACACGATAATTTAATCATGGAAGTAAAGAACAAATTTGATATATTGTCTGATCAAGAGATCCTATTTCAGGATGTGGATGATCAATGGGAAATGTTGACGAATTCAATCAGTTTAGCTGCAGAAAATACTATTCCACAATTAAAGAAAGTGGGTCGTCAGACATGGATGACTGAAGAAATTTTACAGCTAATGGAAACAAGAAGACAGAACAAAAATAATCCTGCCAAATATAAAGAAATTCACAGAAAAGTCAGAACATTATGCAAAAAGGCACCCGGTTCAGACAGCATCACAACAGAAATGATTAATGCTTTAGAAGAATACGGAACAGATAACGTTACCAGAATCCTGAGTACAATATATGATACTGGAGATATACCTCATGAATTATATAATTCTGTATTTATTGCAATCCCAAAAAATTAGGACCCTTGGAATGTGATCAACATCGAACAATTAGTATAATGAGTCACATCACGAAGATTTTGCTAAGAATTATCATGCAAAGAGTTAGGAAGAAAATACAACCTGAAATAGGAGAAGAACAACGTGGGTTTGTAGAAGGCAAGGTTACAGTAAATGCTGTGTATATACTGAGAACTGTAATTGAACGTTCTACAGAAGCAAACAAATATCTATATCTTTGCTTTATTGACTATACAAAGGCTTTCGATAAAGTGAGACATGTCAACATGATCAGGATGCTTGAAGATCTACAAATTGATGGAAAAGACTTTAGACTTGTGAAAAACATATATTGGAAACAACAAGCTGCCATAAGAATTGTTAATGAAGTAGGTCAATATCAGCCTATTAAGAGAGGTGTGAGACAGGGATGTGTAATGTCTCCAGATCTTTGTCCCTGTACAGTGAAAATATTTTCAGAAATATAGAAGATATGGAAGAGATCAACATTGGAGGACGATACATCATTAACATTAGAAGTGCAGATGATACAGTCTTGATTGCAGACAATGAACAGGACCTGCAACATTTACTAGATGCGGTTGTTGCACACAGTGAACAACTAGGGTTAGAATTGAATTGTAAGAAGACACAGATTATGGTCGTCACTAGGAAGGAAGAAATACCACAATGTAATATACAAGTAAATGGGCATATTCTTAAACAAGTGAATCGGTACAGCTATCTCGGAACAGTCATAACATCTGATGGGAGATGTCTTGAAGAGATTAGAACAAGAATTGCCATTGCGAAGGTAGCCGTTTGCAAGATTAAAAACATACTCACCAATAAAAAGATGTCATTTGAAACGAGAAAAAGCGTGTTGTAGTGTTATATATAACCTGTCCTGTTATATGGATGTGAAGCGTGGAGAATGAGCAGTCAAGCTGAAAAACATCTGATGGCTGTAGAAATGTGGTTTCTGAGGAAAATACAAAGAATACCATGACAGACAGAAAAACCAATGAACATGTCTTACAAGAAACAAATGAAGATCGTAAACTGATTGGAGACATTAGACGTAGACAGTCTAAATTTGTTGGGCATACGATGAGAAGAAATGAACTGGAGAACCTGGTGACAACTGGCAAGATCGAAGGGAAGAGACCCAGGGGAAGACCAAGAAGTAAATACCTGGATGGCCTGGTCACGTGGCATTTTCGAGACAGAAACACTGAGCTGATCCACAACTCTAATGATCGAGTGAGATGGCAAAGCATGACCACCTACGCTTATCGGCATGGCACTTGATGGATGGATGTTCTCAATCTGCCCCCTCCACCCTTTACCTGCCTTATCCACCTGGTCCCAGAGGGCACGACCACCTCTCCCTTGTCCATAGGTAATCTACCACCAAGAGGTGCATTCCCTGCCAGTCTATCAGCCTGTTCATTCCCCCCACACTCCCGTATGGCCAGGGCAAAAAATCCATACAATTCTCACAATCTGTGACCTTTCAAGCGTGGTGAGCCATTCCACACTTAACAATCCTTTATCCGCCTTAATAAGCATACTCTGGACTTCTGGTTCCCAACATGGAGGGTAGGCATTGAACCATTAAGGCCTCTGGAGTGTTTACGCTAGTGGCTACTGTTTGCATTCGCTTTATATTTGCATTATGTTGGACTGGTAGTGCATGGTTCCGTAGCCCAGATACTGAGTGAGTGCGTGGCGCGACACGGTGAGCTGTGAATTTCGTGTGGAATGCTTTTACATCCGACCGCGGTTGATTGTAGCGTGAATTGCATGTTCAGAGCGATGGCGGCCAGCTGTTGCTGAAGTTACTGGTTTGCCTTTTTCGGTTTACGAGTGCATTTTTCAGGAGACTCCTGTGAGTCGTCGCTGGAGCTACGGAGTTCGTGCTTTATGCGGCGCTTTCAGTGGGTCGCTCTGTGGAAGGAGACCGAGCCATATGGGATAAAACTCGGGTCAATGCAGTCTTTCTTGTGACTTCCGGTTCAATCGACGATGAACTATTTTCCGTGGAGGAATTTTGTGTTGGGAATTTCTGACGGCGGCATTATGCACAGTGTACCTGTGCGGGCTGTTGGCTTGCCGAGACTCCTGCCTTTTACGTTTTTCGCACTAGACAGCGAGGAGCATTTTGTGTGATATTCACTGGCACAGGAACAGGGCGTAATGTGGACGACCCGTTGCCGTGAAGTTGGAACCACGACTCTAAGTCCGTAAAAAATACAATGTGTGTTGCAGTGGTCTCCTCAATCTGTAGAATTATACAGTGGCATCTACAACAGTATAGATTCCCGTTGGTTGGATTGCTTGCTTGCTTGTGTTCGTTGGCTTGAGCTCCAACGCGAAGTCCTGTATGTCGGATGAAGGCATCCTGTTGTCCGACATCAGTGTGATGTCATACAGAACCTGAGTTTTGCGTGAGTATCCGTTGTCCCATGTCTGGCTTATTGGTGTGCAGACTGGTGGTTCCTCGCCGTACAGGCAGACACTCTCCGACTTCGTTGGTTGGATGAGTCCCAAAGAATTAATTAACTGGCTTAATCTTATTTTTATGTTATTATTATGATCGTTATTTTTAAATGGTGATTTTAGTTTGCCAGATTTGCGTTCGTTGAAAAGTATGTAAACTGTGTGTGTTTATTATCTCTAGCTTTTTCGCAGGAGTCAAACATACCTAACTACTTTCATTTCGTACTTATGACTTAATCTAAACAAGTATTTCCGTTCAATTACTTCTTCATAGCAAGAACTATTTGCTATTTATAACCACCTGAAACAGCATATCCGTTTATGTTCTTCCCTGCTGCAACCATTTGATATTTGATAACTTAACGGGTATTTTCGTTCATGTATATTTGTTAACTTAACCTCAACGGGTATTTCCGTTCATTTTTGTCTCCTAGCATGAACCCAAACCCCTTCATACGACATACATTTTGGACGCTTCTGATTGGTGGATGCACCAACCTCATGACCATCTATGGAGCCAATCAAACCAATCTTCAGAGATACGCTACCGTGCCCACTCTGACAAATTCCCGCATGTGAGTACAATTGTAATGGGAGATTGTGTGGACATTTTCTATCTACGTTTCCTTGTACTACTACTACTACTACTACTACTACTACTACTACTACTACTACTACTACTACTACTACTACTACTACTACTGCCACTGCCACCACTACTACTACTGCTACTACTAATGCTATATTTACTACTACTACTACTACTACTACTACTACTACTACTACTACTACTACTACTACTACTACTACTACTACTATGTTTTTAATTGCTGCTCTTCCGTCTTCTTCTTGTGTGTGTGTGTGTGTGTGTGTGTGTGTGTGTGTGTGTGTGTGTTCTCTCTCGCTTTGAACTCAAGCGCAGTCCATACGCGTGCTACTACTTCTTCTTCTTCTTCTCCTCCTCCTCCTTGTCCTCCTCCTCCTCCTCCTTCTTGTCCTCCTCCATCTGCTAGCGTCGTCCACGCCTTCTACTCACTCCCTTCTGAGCAAATGGATGCACACATGTTCCTTCCGCAGTTTCTCCCAAGAATCCCAATATATCTTTAATTTATCATTCTGTTTGTGATGGTGATTTTGTGACACGTTTTGTGACTTAAATTGTGTGACACTTGCGTTCTGTGACACTTGTGTTTTGTGACACTTATGTTCTGTGACACTTAAATTTTGTAACACTTAAATGTTATGACACTTATGTTTCTTAGCACTTATGTTTTCTGACAATTGAATTATGTGACAATTATATTTTGTGCCGCATAATTTAGACACTCATTATTGTGAAGGGTATATTTTGTGATACAAAACATTCTGTCACATATATTTAGATACGTATGTATTTCGGCACTTATATAGTTGTGACATTTATATATTTATGACACTTATATAGTTGTGACATTTATATATTTATGCCACGTATATATTTGTGACACATATATATGTGTGTCGCTTATATATTTGTGACACATATATATTTATGACACTTATATATTTGTAACACTTATATATTTGTGACACTTATATATGTGTGACACTTATCTTCTTCTTCTTCTTTGCGTTCATCCGGAGTGTTTTTGTTTGTTTTTTTTCAGATGTGATTGCGGTGTGTCTTGTTGTGCAACCTTGGGCCGAAACCCTTGGGCCAACTCATCCGACATTTGCGTGCATTTTTGACCAGGTTAGCAATCCTGGGAGACTCTCACTTTTGTGGTACCGTCTACATCCCAGCTGGTCAAGTTGGAACGGTCGTAGACTTCACGGTCATCCTTCAAGGGAAGGCAGGGACAGTCCATGGCATTTTCCGCCATCCTGGGTGGCTTCCATAGTTGCAGAGCCGTTACATAGCGCCCTGGTGCTGGACTCACTGAGGAAATCCTCACGTCCTGCTCATGGCTGCTTTAATTCCTCACTTCAATATATTGAGCATTTCGTTCGCCACGGGCCGTTCCCGCACAAACCGGATCGGTCTGCAGATGGTACCCACTCAGCGAGTTTTCGGTTCGGATATGTGCTTATCGTTGTACCCTGAGGACAATATAGTCAGAGCTGTTCCGGGCCCGAGAGACATTCGGAAAACTGGCTTGTCAGAGCTGTTCTAGACACCAGGGGCATTCGGAAAACTAGTAGTCAGAGCTGTTCCTAGTACGAGGGACTGACGAAAACTAGCTAGTCAGAGCTGTTCCGAACGCGAATGACATTCAGAAGACTAGTTAGTCAGAGCTGTTCCGACCTCGAAAGACATTTCACTCGGACGTTTTTTTATGCCTTGTGCCTGATTTATTTGCACCCGTAGGCCAGCACATCCGACTTCAGCGGGAATTTTTAGGTGTTTGCCTTCCGGGGGTTTCGAGAGAACGAACGAATGAACGAACGAACAATCTTTATTTTCAAAGGGTTAAGAATTGGGCACGCAGGCCCGTCTGACATTCTACCCTTCTTCTTTCTTTCCTATCATATATTCTTTCATTCAACATCACTTATGAAGCAAATCTTTGACAACAAAGAACAATAAGCATTAAAACGCATGAAAATTAATAAATAATACATGACTCACTGAGGCAATGTTTAACATGGGCATTATAAATACCTGAGGAAGGTGTAACGTGCCATACATATGGGAACGTTTTTTTTGGCTAGTTGTCGTCTGAGATAATTTACCCATATTATTGTCTTTTTTCATGAGACGTTTCACTCGGACATTTATGCGTTGAGCCTATTTA
>OY992876.1:93264540-93269540 GCA_963921405.1 Cepaea hortensis | reverse complement strand
AGACCACCGGCAATATAGTTGGGACATGTAGGCACAGAGAAGCAAGATGGAAGAGAGAGAGAGAGAGAGAGAGAGAGAGAGAGAGAGAGAGAGAGAGAGAGAAATTTGAAAAGTGTCTATGACACGCCCCTGATGTATGCGGGGTCGGTCAGTCTACAAATACGAGGCTTCCCTCATACTGTCCCCTATGGAATAGAGGCAGTAAGGTTGATTGTTATACAACGTATTTGAGGATCAAATCACCCAGTGGTTGTGTTGAAATCAGACCACCGGCAATATGGTTGGAATATGTAGGCACAGGGGAGTGAGATGGAAGAGAGAGAGAGAGAGAGAGAGAGAGAGAGAGAGAGAGAGAGGAAAAGAGATAGAGATTGGAGAAGTGCCTACGGCACGCCACCGGATGTGTATGGGGTCGATCGGTCTACATATACGAGGCTTCACTCATACTGTACCCTATGAAATAGAGCCAGCAAGGTTGATTTTTATACAACGTACATGAGGATCAACCCCCCTCCCCCCCCCCCACCCCCCCAGTGGTTGTGTTATTGAGGCTGTGTAACATCAGACCACCAGCACTATAGTTGGAATAGGTAGACACCGAGAAGCAAGATGGAAGAGAGAGAGAGAGATAGAAAGAGAGAGAGAGAGAGAGAGAGTTTGGAAAAGAGCCTACGACACGCAACACATGGCATAGGTAGGCACAGAAAAGTACTATTGTTGAGAGAGAATGAGCGAGAGAGAGAGATTGAGAGAGATCGAGAGAGAGAGAGAGAGAGAGAGAGAGAGAGAGAGAGATCGGAAGAGAGCCTACGACACGCCACACATGACTATATGTAGGCACAGAGAAGCACGATTGTTGAGAGAGAATGAGAGAGAGAGATTGAGAGAGACAGAGATTGCAAAAGAGCTTACGACACGCCCCACATGGCATAGGTAGGCGCAGAGAAGCACGATCGTTGAGATTGAATGAGAGAGAGATTGCGAGAGAGAAAGAGAGAGAGGGGGCAGAGAGAGATTGGAAAAGAGCCTATGACACGCCACACATGGCATAGGTAGGCACAGAGAAGCACGATTGTTGAGAGAGAACGAGAGAGGGAGAGAGAGAGAGATTGAGACCGAGAAAGAGAGAAAGAGACAGTGAAGATTGGAACAGGGCCTACGACCCGTCACGCATGGCATAGGTAGGTACAGAGAAGCACGATTGTTGAGGGAGAATGAGAGAGAGAGATTGAGAGAGAGATAGAGAGAGATTGAGAGAGAGATTAGAAAAAAGTCTACGACACTCCACCCATGGCATAGGTAGGCACAGAGAAGCACGATTGTTGAGGGAGAATGAGAGAGAGAGATTGAGAGAGAGACAGAGAGAGAGATAGGAAAAGAGCCTACGACACGCCACACTTGGCATAGGGGCGACACGCCACACATGGCATAGGTAGGCGCAGGGAAGCACAATCGTTGAGATTGAATGAGAGAGAGATTGAGAGAGAGAACGAGAGAGAGAGAGAGGGAGAGAGAGAGAGATTGGAAGAGAGCCTACGACACGCCACACATGGCATAGGTAGGCACAGAGGAGCCCGATTGGTGAGAGAGAATGAGAGAGAGAGAGAGAGAAAGATTGAGACCGAGAAAGAGAGAGAGAAGATTGGAAAAGGGCCTACGACCCGTCACACATGGCATAGGTAGGCACAGAGAAGCACGATTGTTGAGAGAAAGTGAGAGAGAGAGAGATTGAGAGAGAGAGATTGAGAGAGATAGATTGGAAAACAGCCTATGACACTCCACCCATGGCATAAGTAGGCACAGAGAAGCACGATTGTTGAGGGAGAATGAGAGAGAGAGAGAGATTGAGAGAGAGACAGAGAGAGAGATTGGAAAAGAGCCTACGACACGCCACACATGGCATAGGGGACAGGGTAGAGGATAAGTTGGAGGCCGGACAAGGGTGATATCAGGAGGGTGTGGAAGCAACAGAGTGGGGAGGGGAAATGACTACAATTAGATGAAACTATGTTGGGTGTTGAGGCCGTGTGGTGTTAGGCACCCCATAGTGAATATGAGCCGGTTTTCTGTATTCTTGCGATGTTGCGGACCAGAGGAGCAAGACTGGATGCCAGTGACCTGGACATCGGAAGCACCTTGATGGTTGGCGCTATTGAAGTGGGTGGAGACAGGCTTGCTCTCGTTGGTGTTGATGTCACTCAGATGTTGGCGGAATCTGTCGGCTAGCATGAGACCCGTCTCCCCAATGTACTTCATATCACACCTTTTGCATATTATGGCGTAAATGATGTTGCGACTGGTGCAGGAAAATTCTTCTGTGATGCGTAAATTGCCATTGGGGAATCGCACTACTGGAGTGTGGATCACATATGGGCAGGTCTTGCATCGAGATCTCAGGCAAGCCTTAGTTCCTAATTGTGAGGGTGGAGGTGGAAATCCCTGTACTCTATTGTGGACGAGTACATCTCTGAGGTTACGGTCACGTCTGTAGGCCACCAGTGGTTTCTCTGAAAATATCGCGCTGGTAGTATGGTCAGCTTGAAGGATAGATAGATGTCGAAAGAGGATATTCTTGACTGAAAAATTATGCGGATGGTAGGTAAGAGAAAGTACCGGTCGAAGGTTTTTTTGGTCTAGGTGCAGAGGTGAGAGCCTCTGTAGGGCTAACGGGTAGAACCCGGCGGAAGGCTGATGATAGGACATGATCCGGATAGCCACGAAGCCTGAAGAAGTCCAACATTTCCTGAGCATTGTGCTGAAAATCCTCATCATTTTGGCATAGTCGTCGAAGGCGCAGAAGTTGAGAATAAGGAATAGCGTCTTTGCAGGCCGGAGGGTGAGAGGAGGTGTAGAGTAGAAAGGCGTGAGAGTCAGTCGGTTTGGAGTAGACCGTCGTGGTGAGACCATGGGTCCCAATAGAAACGGTAATGTCTAAGAAGTTGACAGAAGTAGAGGAAATATGGGAAGTGAGTTTGATAGAAGGATGAAAGTTGGAGAAGAAGTCTATGAATCTTTCGAGATCCGCCCGTGGCATACAGGTGACACCAACACCATCGTCGATGTATCGCCTGTATAGTTCAGGGATTCTACCGTTGTAGAGTTGCCATATCTGGTACTCGAGGTGGCCCATAAAAAGGCATGCGTAGCTAGGGCCCATTTTAGTACCCATTGCAACCCCGCTGATCTGGTTGAAGTACTGGCCGTTAAACTCAAATGAGTTGAGAGTAAGGACCAGCTCAGCCAGGCGCAGAATAGCGTCCGTGGCAATAGTAGGGTTGGGACGCCTGTCAAGGAAGAACTTTATAGCTGAGAGACCATCATTATGTGGGATAGACGTGTACAGTGAGGTCACATCGAGGGTGAAGATGTGATACTGGGTATCAGACGTGAATGTTATAGATTCAAACGTCGCTATCGCATGGTTGGTGTCTTTCAAATATGATGGGAGGTCACCAACCAGCGGCTGGAAAATTCTGTCTAAGAACCCGGATATGTGCTCAGTGGGGCATGCACAGGCTGATACGATCGGTCTGCCCGGATTGTTCAGTTTGTGTGTTTTGGGCAGCATACAAAACATTGATCTGCCCAAGCAGCTGTCATACTTATTTAAAGACTTGGCTGCTGGGGGAAGAAGCCCTTGTTGGATCAGCGCAGAAGTGACCAGTTTGACCTGGTGGTTATTGTCGACTGTGTCATCTGTTGGGCGTGGTTGGTAGAAAGACCCATCACTGAGTTGTTTATGTCCTTCTGCAATGTACAAGTCCTTCCGCCAAACAACGACTGCTCCACCCTTGTCAGCGGGTTTAATGATGATGTCGTCCCGACGTTGAAGTTGGGTCAGCGCCTCCCTTTCATCTGAAGTGAGGTTGGAACGTCTGAGTGGTCTTGGTCGCAGTTTCTGAATGTCAAAAAGCGTTTTGTCGATGAACAGGTCTAATGCCTTAGAAGATCCAGGGTTAGGTGTCCACGAAGACTTGGCTCTTGGAAAATCTGAAAAGTCATCAGCTGGGCTAGAGGGGGTGGGAGTGGCGGAGTTGTTGGTTTTAGTGCTGAAGAAGTATTTCAGTCGGAGAGTACGGTGAAACCTGTGTACGTCCTGTAGTACTGTATAATGGTCGATCGATGGTCGCAACGGAATGAAACGGAGGCCTTTGTTCAAGACCGCCCTCTCAAAGTCTGACAGAGGGAGATCAGGGGGAATGCAGACTACGCGATTGTCGGGCCTATTATCCACCGGCTGGGTTGAAGGGGGAGTGGGGGGCAAGCGGGTACGAAGACCCGCCAATTTTGCGTCTTTAGCTACAGATAGAGATTTATATAGTGCATGGTTAGAGGTATTGATAACAGTACGGATGACACAGTACAAAAAGTAATTATGGGTGGTCAACTCGCGTAGGCGTGTCGATAGCTTTGTAATTTGAGACGTGAGGTCCGATAGTTGGTACCCGTAATTAGCCACTATACACCGCATGCGACTAAAGGAGCATTGTCTGTCAATCTGTAACAAACGTGTCACGGACTGGCTGTTAAGATTGCCTGCTGCCGGGTGGAACCGTGACGAGAACCCTCGGGGCACTAGACGCGATCTTAAGCACGCTGTTAAGAAGTGAACATGGCAGGTGGTTCGAGTCTTCTTAAGAATGTAGATGCCGAGATCCGTACACGTTTGTTTGAGATCAGTAGGTAATAGGCTGAAACAGAACATGATGTGAGATCTAGCTTGATGGAACGTTGGAGAAGTAGGAGCCATATCGGGACAGGTAGAGAATGAGGAAAAAAGAGACAATCTGTGTATGTTATGGCAAGGGGGAAGGCAGAGAGGTGGGGGGAATGAAATATGAAACAGGGGATGAGAGGCGGGTATAGATAAGAAAAATGGAATAAAGCAGAGGACCCAAATGTATATGTGTAGGTATGAAATGGGAGTGGTGGTGGATGTGACGAGACAATAGGAGGAGGATGATGTAGTCTCAATGGAAGATACGGTGGATCTAAATAAA
>OY992876.1:93212040-93259540 GCA_963921405.1 Cepaea hortensis | reverse complement strand
CAATCCTCGATATCCACGTGAAGTCGCTCTAGGTGTATCCGGCAATTGACTACAGGTACTCTTGGCTATCCTGATGTCACGGTCGCTGTCATAGCTGGTATATGACAGAGGAAGATAGGCGTTTGTTGGACATTCATTTTCATGGCAGGGGGCCCGCTTGGTGCCCAACTATCCACAGTCTAGATAAACGATTAGCGACGGAGAAGCAAGAGCGAAAGTGCAGTGCGAAAGGCTTAAGACTGGATGTGTTCACTCGCTCACGTTTGCTGTTGAAGTTGCCTGCGATAAATTATATCTCAGTTCACTCGAAAGACTTTGTTGTTGGATTTATGTTGGAGTCAGCAGAGTGAGGCCGTCCTACATGTGATTGTACAATTTAGCTCTAGCAGTTAAACGTCAGGTCAATATCATTGTAGAGGAAGCAGGGATCAGCGTTTAACTCATGACATGGGGGAATTGTCTGCAGAGATTTGGACCAAGGGATCGTTCACAGTAAAGTTGTCAGTGAGTCAAGGATAACGGTTATAGTCACAAGGTCAATATTGTACGGATACGGTACAGAGACACAGTCAGTTGATTTCATCTTTGTTTGAGGCAGTAATGTTTTTGAGACATTGGCTGCAAACATATTAATAATTGGAAGCCGAGTGAATATCAGACTATGGAGTCAGGATTGAATGACATTATAACGGTCATATTCTCATCATAAGGAATGAATACAGAACACACAGTCACGCATGCACTAATACGCAACACATCTATGTTTGTGAGGATAATGCCGGTCTAGTGTGCTGGAGACTAGTTGGCGCATCCTCGTTGTTCGTATTGTGTCTTCAGTTTATTAATCATCATCGTTTATTTCTTGGAAATAACATCAGGATACATATCGTTTCATACAGAGAGCTTCCTGCTCGCATTGATTAATGCTGACTGTCAAATATAACTCTCGTCATCATATATTAGATGACCTTTGTAACAGATATAATGACAATTGTCACGGTACCAATGAAATGACATGATTGTGATTTTCTCTATGAAATCAAGGATTGATTGAAAATGCACATAGCCATTATGGCAAGATTATCTCACCCAGTGGTATTCAGGGTGCATATTCGTTAACTGTGCTGAACTGTACTGTATATAAACTTGAAGCACTTCTGACATTTCATCAACGGAAGACCATTATACATTGATTCTCAAGCTCAGTGTACTGAACAGAAAATTTTGTACTTCTCAACGCCTCTTGGGAACGGAAATAAACCAGTTGAATCGAATCCGTTTTCTTGTGGTTCAACAGAAACTTCAGGAACTCATAGGATGTCGGTTGAATGACTGGAAGTATCAACGCCTCATTACAACGGAATCAACGCAATCTTATCGTGTTTGAAAGTGCGCATACCTTGGATGTAGGAATTGTATATAAATAAACCGGGAAATTCTATACAATAACTCATCAGACCAGAACATTTTTAATATTGGCTATGCAACATTAAACAGATGGAAGATCTTTCTACGTTATAGCTACACTTTGTAGCAAATGACACCAACATCAATTACGATCCACTTCAGGGATTGATGACAGGTAACGTGCCTAAAGGTGACAAAGTCATAGGATTCGAGTACGAACAGAATTGGTTATCAAATCGATTGGATTGGTCGACTATCAAGTTATTGGAAAATGTTTGCTGATTCTTGAGCTGAGTATTATGTTTGTTTGTGGTTTGTCAGTAATTAGTTATAGTCAAAATACTGTAATTTTGCACGCATTCATTTTGTCTTTATTATCGTAACTGTGATGACGTCATAGGCGCGATACACAATTTTGTGCTATTTTGTGCTGGGAATTCTTGTTCGCGGTACATTATTGATTTGTTTACATAATAATAGGATTTCTTTGATAAATGTTTGAATCTAAAGAACTTTAACTCTGTCTATACTCTAACTGCTGAGTTATAGGTCTTGTCTATCATAAAATTATTTGTCATTTTTCATTATTAATGAATCTAATTGTAATGTATTAATTATTTCTTTCTACGTTCTTG
Source organism: Cepaea hortensis (assembly GCA_963921405.1). Lineage (NCBI taxonomy): Eukaryota > Metazoa > Mollusca > Gastropoda > Stylommatophora > Helicidae > Cepaea > Cepaea hortensis. The sequence goes on along the minus strand of OY992876.1, from coordinate 93,257,498 downwards.
GACTTTATCTGTCGATTTCGATACGTATAAGCTCTGTCTCTTTTGTGGTAAACTTCTGGCTCTATTTCTCACTTTGAGTATTATTATTGAATATTGTAGAAACATAAAAACATGTCATCTTTACAGGATTTTGTTGCAATTGGGAAAGATGCAGGTTTGACAGGAACAGATCTTATATCGTGGTCGGAAAAACAATTTGCAAATTTTCAAGCTCACGAAAGGAACGAAAGAATTGCGGTAAGACAATTGGAAAAGGATCGACTAGAAGAACAGGAGAAACAAAGATTATTTGAGAGGGAAAAAATGGCTATGGAAAATGACAGAATTGCAGCTCAATTGGTCGCTGATAAGGAAAGGATGGCATTGCAGATCGCTGCAGATAAGGAAAAACTAGATAGAGAAGCACAATTAAGAGAAAAAGAGATGGCTTTTAATCTTGTGAAATTGAATACGGAAAAGCTGTTGAAGGAAAAAGAATTGGAGAATAACTTCAAAATGAAACAGTACGAGGACAAGGATGAACAGATCGCTAAGAACAGAGTGGAGGCACATTCCACAGATGCCATTAAGAAATATAATGGGGTGATAAAGACATATTCCAACTCGGATTCCGTCTCTGCATGGCTAACTAATTTTGAGCTAATCTTGAGACACTATGGAGTTGCAGAAACTGAATGGGCAGTTTTACTACATAGACACTTAAGTGGTGAACCTTTACAGGTTGTAGAACTAATCCCAGATGAGTTACGTAGTGACTACTCATACATTCGAAGGAGACTGCTATCTCATTTCTGTCTGGACGAATTTGGCCTTCGGGCATCATTCAAAAATCTTATTCCTAAAGCAGGACAGACGTTCCTTGACTTCTCCTCTTTAACTCAATTGACATTCGATAAATGGGCCCGATCAGCTAATGTTAATGATGACTACAAGAAGCTACGTGACTTGATTGTTAGAGACAAACTGATCTCGGCGGTTCCTCCATCTATGTCTACCTTTCTTATTGAACAGAAATGTTCGAGTATACAGCAGATGGATGAGAAAGGAGAGTCTTTCTTCGACGCCCACAAAGATATATTTAATAATAGTTTTTCCCCATTGGTAGAGACAAATGCATGTGATAGATTCCCTCATAAATCAAGGATGCAGGGATACAAAACACAACAACAGTCTGGAGGACAATATCAAAGGAGGGAAAAACAACAACAACCAAAGTATCAACCTTATGTTAAACACGAGAAAAAGGGTGCATGGACAACTTGCAAATACTGTGGTTTCACCCACGGCTCAAGTCAAATGTGTGACAAACATCCACAGTTTGACAGTTACATAAAGAAATTAGCACTTAGAAATAGAGACAGATTTAACACCTATCAAAGACAAACACAATGCTTTAAATGTAAAAGTTTTGGACATATGTTTTTAGCTTGTCCGTTAAGAAAACTGTATAAAGAAGCAAACATAGGGATGCTGACATCTAGTAGTGACAGTGACTCGGACGAGACTAGTCACGCAAATACGGTAGAGGTAGAATATTCTCCCATCGTCCCAACTTGTGATACCTGCCAGATCTTTCATAAAGAGGGCAACTTGACGTGCGGTCATAAAATACACGTGCAGGAGACTAATGCGGTCCAAATTACCAATGGATCACTGGTCGTACAACACGCCATAGTGAATGGAAAGAAATGTAGCTTAGTACGCGATTCCGGGTCGAGTATAGTGGGAATACATAAAAAGCTGATTAATGAAACCGACTATACGGGAGAGCATGTGACCTGTAGAACTTTTGGAGGTAGAAGAGAAAAGTTTCCAGTTGCCTGGGCTGATATAAACTGCCCATATTTTTCTAAGAAAATAAAGGTAGCTGCGCTGCCCGACCCATTTGTGGATGTCTTTATTGGAAACATCCCTGAATTATGTGATGTTTCGCGTGAGGACATAACAGAATGGGAAAGGAAGCATATTGTTGCAAACACCGTTGATAGTACACAAATACAAAAGGAAAATCAATTACCTCATGATGTTTTGGTTTCGAACACACACATATCAGATCCATGGGTAGGAGAACATAAAAATATTAATACAGTTCAAGCCGCGGCTATAACGCTGCAACACGACATCACACAGGTAAATAGACAACCACAGGCATATATTATGGCAGTGACAGTTCCTTCTTGTGAAACGAAGAATATGCTTATGAAAACAGATACTTCATTTGGTTTGGTCGATACTTTCTTCTGGTTAGTTTTCTTGGTAGGGTGTTTGCTATCTATTATATCAAACAAAGCAATAAAATGTATAGCTAAGGCTACAGTGTGTTTGAATAAGATGTTGCAATATGGTTTACGCCGAAAACTGAACCATATTATATGGATATATCATAATACTGTACAGCATATTCGAACAGTCCGCCTGACGGCACGGCATGATGAATCTGAAATCCCTTTACAGGAATCACATTCGATGGTCAATTCTAAGATCATTCTCAGATCAAATAATTATGTTATGGTGGATGGTACCTGTTTACTGTCTGTTGTATACATTCTTCCACAAGGGTATAGGAAAATACTACATCTTGTATTGTACTCTGGGAGAAAGGTATATGAATCACACAAGCGCTATGAAATTACTTTATCATTGGTGAATTCTGGTCAGAAATTGGCTAAATATCTTTTAGGAAGAAAATTCTTGGTCATCTCAAAATGAATTTCACTAACCTTAAATAAAACATGTAGCGTCGTTGTGATTGTATTGTCATCATATATATTGTTATAAGTGGAGTTTACTTTATTTGTATCATTGTCTTGTTCATATTAACAATCATATTTTTTTTTAAAGTATTAGAGCGATTGTCTTTATCTAAAACTTATGCTCAAATAGACTTAGTAATAGCGAGCATGGCGAAATTTATATAGTTTTATAGATCATATCTGACAGTAACAAATAACCCCGATGGCGGAGGATTCTGTACACATGACCGCGCCTGTAGCGCCTTTGTGTTTATAGGAATTCTTAGACATTCTTTTGGTCTGCAGAACTATCCTTCATCATTCTACATTTACTATTTAAGGACATCACAAACATAGCATCCATAAAACTGAAATAGTACATCATGCTTACATTCTTAGACAGATCTTTTGTCACACTCGAATGTTTGGTCTTACGGTAAAGCCAAGTAAAACTGAAATTGCATTTCAGGAAATTCAATTTCTGGAACATAAAATAATTTAGCGGATCTACTCAGTAGACTATAAATAAATTATGAAAGTTTTATGTAGATATATTGATTTTTTTCTGATTTTTTTTAAGTGTAACATTACGGTAGGATGACTGTGGCTAAGTCTGAATTACCACAGATATATATATGTTATTATTTTTTTTTGAAAGAAAGTATGGACGTAAGTTAGTCACTTGTTATTATTATTATTGCAGAAAGACAGGTGAAAAAGTGTCACGAGATGTAATGCGAACCTGGCATGATCAATTAAGATTGCTGCATTCTTGGACAGGCCAGAGTGGTAGTATCAGAGACAGGTGAAAAGTTTCACGTACTGTGGAGGCGACATGATCAATTAAGTTGGCTTCACTCTTTGACAAGCCAGCGTGGTGGTATTGTTGGTAGTTTGCCTAATAGATATACTTTTAATTTGATTTGGGTAAGCTAGTCTTTGAAAATAATTAACAGATTCAATGCACACGGAAATGATGACAGTATCGATTAACAGTTTTAATGACGGTGTAGAGTTTGTGGATTTCAGGCGATAGGTAGATATATGATAGTTAATTAAGTAGGTATATGTTAAATAATATTGGTTGTTTTAAGTAAAAATGTTTTTTTTTAATGTTACGGTTATATATATATATATTTTTTGTGTTTATAACTATTATGATAATTGATATTGGTTATTTTAATTATCAGTACATTAATGTGTTGTAGTTAGTAATGTCAGTAGTTTGTTTTGTGTTAACTAATCATCATATATGTATCATTTTCATGATGGACGAATGAAGAGAAAGGAATGAAAGAAAAGTAATAGACACAAACATATAGTAACAATACACATTATAGGATATATAGATACATATAACAAATGAACAACACATTAGAGATATAACACAGTTATATTGAGAATAGTTTTCCTTATCGACATGATGTAGCGAAAAGAAATGATGGTGTACCAGGTTGACTTGGAGTTGTGTGGATATATGTATTCACGTCATGGACAATCAGTTGTCGACTACGGATCATGTGATCGTTGGGTATGCAACACTGGATGGTGCTTTTATTTAACTGACGGCACTCGGGGTTATAGAGACCGTTAGTAGTTTTAAGGTGTCAACATATAGACGCGATAACAGATCTTAGTATATGAACTGGCGGTGTTTGAGCCTTAGTTTAGTTACAAGTAGTCGGGCATGTTAACGCGATAACATCTCAAGGATCATTTATAGAATGTAGAGGTGGCGGTGTTCGGGACTTGTATTTTAGTCCGGTGTTCAATATCCCACGATCTAGAGTGGTTCACGTTGACAAACTAAGTTCCAAGGACGGTGAATGCTTTGTCTATCACAATAGGATGTAATTTACGTCGTAGACATCATTTGCTTGCATGTCAAGATAACATAGAAAATGGTCTAACGATCATTTTCATTGTAGAGGGGGCAAAGCTGTCATGTGGCAAATGACAGTGATGCAACTTTAAATTGATGAGTTAGCGCATCAAAGAAGAAGATAAATATTGGCACAATTGTTGCACCAACATTGAACGCAATTTAGACGCATTGTACGACGTCACCTAACACCGTAACGGCTTAAGCTTTAGTGTGTGATCCAGCGAAGTCAAGTTAGGACGTGTTTCAACACCAGTCACAGAATACCGGCCTTTGTGATGCTGCCAATCCTCGATATCCACGTGAAGTCGCTCTAGGTGTATCCGGCAATTGACTACAGGTACTCTTGGCTATCCTGATGTCACGGTCGCTGGCATAGCTGGTAAATGACAGAGGAAGGTAGGCGTTTGTTGGACATTCATTTTCATGGCAGGGGGCCCGCTTGGTGCCCAACTATCCACACAGTCTAGATAAACGATTAGCGACGGAGAAGCAAGAGCGAAAGTGCAGTGCAAAAGGCTTAAGACTGGATGTGTTCACTCGCTCACGTTTGCTGTTGAAGTTGCCTGCGATAAATTATATCTCAGTTCACTCGAAAGACTTTGTTGTTGGATTTATGTTGGAGTCAGCAGAGTGAGGCCGTCCTACATGTGATTGTACAATTTAGCTCTAGCAGTTAAACGTCAGGTCAATATCATTGTAGAGGAAGCAGGGATCAGCGTTTAACTCATGACAAGATGGACTGACCCAAATGGATATCAACCCGGCAATGTTAATGGACTACGAGATAGATCAGCGACTCAAAAAGCCACGTAAACGTTGGACGGAGGGAAAAGCAGAGTCCATGGGAATATTGATACATGAATCCCATAATCTGGCACTCTCAAGATGTTTATACTTCACCTCGACACCGCAAGGTACAAGAGGAACATGATGAGATGAGAGAGACATGATAGCAAGCTTAAAATTACTGTGTAGAAAATTAAAATTACTGTGTGAATATGTGTATATTTCAGCTTGAAGAAAGAGAACACCATAACCTACAGTTCACGACGACTGCATTAGCCAGGTGGCACTTAATTTATCAGGCTCAAGACACCCGTCCTAAATTTCAAGCCAACTATCGGCAATCTGTAAAAGTGGCTGTTCAGTGTGTGTAAATGTAACCTGATTGAGTGAATGATTGGTTGACTAATAGTTGTTTCATCTTGGGCTGAGCTTTCTACTAGTAGACCTGATTAAGGTCTGCTGTTCATGGAATGTGCTTGAATGTTTTGTTTGGCCCCGTTGTGCTAAACAAAAAAAGCCCAAAAGCTGGAGTAATACAACCAACCTTAAAAAACAGATTAAAAGCTGCAACATTATAATGTAGTTCATGATACAATAATTTATTAACCCACATAAATAAATATTTAAAAGCTGTGATTAACTTTTAAAAGACATATAATAAATAATACACTTCTCACGACAGTTGATACATAAATCTGGACATAAATGTACACAATAAAGTCACCCACTCCATTTTTGGTGAGTTCAATTTTGGCACAACATTTCTAAAAAAAATCTGTACCCAATTCTGAAGCAGCCATCCTGGCATACTAATATTTTTTCCAGAAAAAAGCATGATCTATTATAATTAATATTTGCACCTTGTACACTGCGTGCTAATGGCTGGAAGAAAAGGCTATGATGCAGATTCTGAATGCAATGCAGAGTACAAAATTATCCAGGCAACCTGCGAGAAAACATAATAAATAGACATAAGTTTGTTCTCAAAAATAAATTGTCACAGAAAATGTATAAACACCGTAACAGACTCAGTACCAAACAAAAAGTAGGTGTGGACCAAACAAAAATGGATGGAGGAAAAATTGGGAGTAGCCCTGGTCTAGAGGTTACACGGCTTTCTCCGTAATCTCGTATACTCTCGTAAGTAACGTGACGTTGCGCGAGAATCGGTAGCGGTTCTCTCCGCGTCTGTAACTTACGGGGTATGTGAGCCGGTTGGTCAGAAAGCAATGGCAAACTACTGAGCGTATTCTTGCCAAGAAATCAACAATCAGCTGAAAGATGCTGATGTTGACGGCGATGTCCTGTAAAAGGATATGGGGGGGGGGGGGGGGGGGGAAAGGGGCGTCACAGGTTATGACTTTAAGTTGTTAATATAGTAGCAAATATGTTGTGTTATATATAAAATTAAAGGGGAGTGTATAGGGGAAAACTACCGTATTGATATTTTAACTATGGTTTGATTTACAAGCCCATGGCAGTTAAATGAAGTTTGAATAAGACAATTTATCTTCCCATGGCAATAATCAGTTAATGACTGTGGAGTCTCAGTGGTGTAGTGGCTAGACACTTGCCTGCCAACTCAATGGTCATGGGTTTGATCCACAGCTGGGTGAATTAGGATTTTAAACATTGGCCTGGGCTCCCAATTCCAATTTTCGAAAAAGAAATTCCAAATTCGGTCTCGTCTAACCTGCTTCCTCAGTGGTGGTTATTTTTTATAGCTGTGGATTTTGTGGGTTCATTCACCCTGATTCTTGTCTTGTGCGCTCTTACGAGTGAGTCCTGTCTCGGACTGGTTATGTTGGTTTGTGTCTGTGATGTCAGCTGGGGGAATCGGTAGGCTTCTTTGTTCCCGTCTCCTCTGGTGGCATATTTGGTAAGTGAAGTCTCCTGGCTTGACTGGTTGCAGTCCTTATAAGAACTTTTTATTTGGTATTTTTGCCTCCCTTTTGTGTATTTTCTGTATCAGCTTTTCGATGTTTTCATTTTCTTCCTTGTGCCCGTTTTCCCTGTCGAGTTTGAGTTGCTGATGCCTTTCGATTTCTTCCTCTGTGGTCAGCCATGGGACGATCTCTCCGTCATCTATATAGTATTGCCATGGGTGTTCATCATTATCGTATAAATCTGGTTCTTCAGCGGTACGGCAGGGCATTGGTTTCCCCTTGCGTTTCTTGTGCTTTTTCTTCCATGCGCCTTCTGTATTTCTTGCACTTGAGTTCGTATGTCCTCTTTATCTCTGCGATTTCTTCATCAGTGAATACTGGCAAAATAGGGGCGTCCTCTCTGCCGTCGTCAGGGTGCTCATCTCGGTTTTCTTTGGATGTCTGGTGGGATATTGGCTTCCCTTTGACTGTTTCGGGCGTTGTGATTGGGCTGCTGGTGGTTTTAGCTTGCGGTTCAGGTTTGGTCTCTTGTTGCTTCTCATCTTGAGGTTTTTCTGTGAGTTCTTTGATGTCTCGTAGAATCTCCTCATTCTTCTTTGTGGTTTGCACCAAGTGCTCCACCTCTTGTTTTATGTTTAGCTGGATCTCCTTTATTTCTGTAAGCAGCTTTTCGTTGTCGCTGGTCGGTGCTAGTGTTTGCAGAAGCTTGACTTGTTTTTTTAACTCGTTGATTTGACTTTGTAGCTGTGCTCTTTCATCTTGCGAGATGCCCGTGGCTCTTTCACACCTCCAACTTGCTTCCTTGTACGGTGTCCTTGTAATAATGGCGATCTTTATAACGTCTCAGTGTTTTTGGAGGTACGGGCAGCCCAAGTATCTTGCTCCTTGCTTGACCAGGCAGTTGGCGCACTTTCTCTTGTTATTGGGTGCTCAGAAGTCTGTGTCCAGCTTGGCCAGTGGACACTCCTTGAAGGCGTGGTGATAGGCGCAGTACCGGCAGAATTCTGTCTTACTGCGACATGCTGCTCTGCTGTGGCCGGCCCTCTGACATCTTGAACATTGATTGATTCTTGGGATGAATCTCTCTGGCTGTTTATTTTCTTGTTGATTGATACTGTGGTCAGCATCTCGCTGCCCTCTGTCGTCACAACCGCCAGCGTGGTAGGGATCTTTGAGCACACCAGGTCTGCTCCGCTTTCAAGATTCGGATGTTAGGATTCTCTTCTTGTAGCTGCTTCGTGATTTGTTCGTCTGACAGCTCCACTTGAATACACTTGACAACCCATCTGAAAGTTTTTGAGTCAGTGTTTCCGACTCTGGTGTCTTTCTCCTCCTTCTCAGCTGTGTTGGCTCTTGTCTGTTGTGGGTTGTCATCGATCTTCCTCGTGGTGGCTTCAGTAGTGACTGTAGTTTCAGGTTCTTTGAAGCTCGCAGGCAGGTTCTCCATGTTCGTCTTCTTGGCGGTCTTGTCGGCTCCCACGCTGCACATCTTGGATGCCACGTGTCTTTTGGTGTTCTTGCTACGTGCCATTTCCCCCCATATCAGGCTTCTGGACTTGTTCAGGTGACTTGCTTGATAGCGCTCGCGTTGCGAATGCGATGACAACGACGAATGGTTTGTGAAGTAAAATCGGCTGGTAATATACTGACTACATCACCCAGTGAGAGCTGAGTTACTTACTGGCACCAGGCCGTCTTGATGAGTTTCTTACATTGTGTTTCAAAAAGGGCACAATAAACACAACCCATGGCTGGGACCATGGATGGATTTATACCTCTCCATGGCACAAAGCCTGGACTGAATTGTAGAGACCATGTGTTGCCCATGCAGCCTGATCCCTCTCTCTGCCTGCCTAGTTTACTCCAGAGGAAATGTAACACCAATAGATCTGGAAAAATACCAGCTGCAGAAGTTGCCGGATCGGCAAAGCAATGCTCTAACTTGCCGCCGTCAGAGCTTCCATCCTAAACTAGTTGCCAACAAAGGCTTAGGGCCTGGTCTGTCTGCCACGACATTTAGTCTTAAGGCTGCATTTCCTCGCACTAAGATCCGACTTGTAACCTCCCAATTGTGCTCCTCTGCCCGAAGCCGCTGACACAATGTGTGACATTTAGTCTGTAGGCTGCATTTCCTCGCACTAAGATAAGACTTGTAACCTCCCATATGCGCTCCTCCACCTGAAGCCACTGGCACGACGTAGTGTGTTTGGTTCAACCGGTTTGTCTATATAAATACAAGTCTAGTACCATATGTCCTATGCACAATGTGGGGTGTTTGGTTCAGCCGGTTGGTCTATATAAATACAAGTCTAGTACCATATGTCCTATGCACAATGTGGGGTGTTTGGTTCAACCGGTTTGTCTATATAAATACAAGTCTAGTACCATATGTCCTATGCACAATGTGGGGTGTTTGGTTCAGCCGGTTGGTCTATATAAATACAAGACTAGTACCATATGTCCTATGCACAACGTAGTGTGTTTGGTTCAACCGGTTTGTCTATATAAATACAAGTCTAGTACCATATGTCCTATGCACAACGTAGGGTGTTTGGTTCAGCCGGTTGGTCTATATAAATACAAGTCTAGTACCATATGTCCTATGCACAACGTGGGGTGTTTGGTTCAGCCGGTTGGTCTATATAAATACAAGACTAGTACCATATGTCCTATGCACAACGTGGGGTGTTTGGTTCAGCCGGTTTGTCTATATAAATACAAGACTAGTACCATATGTCCTATGCACAACGTGGGGTGTTTGGTTCAGCCGATTTGTCTATATAAATACAAGACTAGTACCATATGTCCTATGCACAACGTGGGGTGTTTGGTTCAGCCGGTTGGTCTATATAAATACAAGACTAGTACCATATGTCCTATGCACAACGTGGGGTGTTTGGTTCAGCCGATTTGTCTATATAAATACAAGACTAGTACCATATGTCCTATGCACAACGTGGGGTGTTTGGTTCAGCCGGTTGGTCTATATAAATACAAGTCTAGTATCATATGTCCTATGCACAACGTGGGGTGTTTGGTTCAGCCGATTTGTCTATATAAATACAAGTCTAGTACCATATGTCCTATGCACAATGTGGGGTGTTTGGTTTAGCCGGTTGGTCTATATAAATACAAGTCTAGTACCATATGTCCTATGCATGTCGAGGTGTGTAAAGGGGTCCCATACTGTGACCTGTTTAATGTCTGTGATAGTGGATCCTGACAGAAACCCATCTGCACACTGGCCTACACTTCAGCCTGGAAGCTCAGTCTGTTGTCTCCAGTTCTTACATTGAACACGATCACCTGTTTCACTCAATTAAGCCAAAATAAAATGCAGCATGTGCAGTTCATCAGCTTGCTGAAGCCCTTAAAGGTTTAACAGCAAAAAGGGTCGATTTCATTGCACTGGGTACTATCCCATATACCTTGGTCATTTTCCGCATAGCAGCTTGCCTAACACACCGCAATAGCTCAGTAGCTCCAGTGACGACTCCAGGAATCTCTGAGAAAATTGCTCAGCCCTCGTTAATCAAATAATCTTGCTTGGAAATGAACTAGCGTCTTTCAAAATACGAGACAGTATATTTTAAAAATACAATGATTTTCTTCTTAAGAGAACTCAACCCATACACTTGCTGGACTGACAGGCATGCACCACCATACTGGTCCTTCATTCGTAGAATTTCCAAACATTTCACCCCTTTACTGATCAACAAAACAGTTGGTGCATGTGAACAGTGGAGACGGCCATCTTTAAATTGTCCTTATGACGTCACCGTGTTAGTCTGCACCATGATGTCTCATGCTTAACACTCTTGACATCCTGAACAACAATACTGACAGGTTACAAAACAAATTTCTATCTCACTTTTAAGGTTTTCATTTGAATCCCCCTCGTATCATATGAAGTGAATATAGATGAATCATATATTTGGTTGAAATAGCACACATGGTCACTGATAAGTTTAGTTTAGTCAACGGATCAACATCACGGCACACGGGTGTAACCCATAAGTGCTCCGTTCTACTCCTAACTCAAGCCTGAGTCCGGAGAATATCAGCTCAGTGCATGAACTCCGTAGCACCGGCGAGGATCCTGAAATACTTTAGGGTAGATTTTTAACTCAAAATTTTGCACAGGCAGCGCCGTTAGGCTACGCCTTTTCGATTTCCAACTGCCAAGGGATTTTTTAGGTGTGCAACGATACACACGGGCGTCTGATTTCACTACCCAGAGACCAGGGGAAATTCTGTTACCAGAAGTCCACGTGAAAAAATTCCGGCCCTCACCGGGGCTTGAATCCAGGACCTCCAGCACTTGAGGTGGACACCATGCCTCCAGACCACTGAGCCCCCCCCCCCCCCCCCCCCCAAGTCAATGACAGTGTTCTAATGTGGATCATTTGTTATCCCCACGGTAACCTCAGAGTCATTATGAAAAAAACAGGAACACTGTTAAAAAATACATTTTTGGACAATCAAAATAAGTCATCTAAATGTTTTACAAACATTAGAAAGAGGCAAATGACATTTTTTTTTTTTTTTTGCATATCCTTTACAGGACATCGCTGTCAACACCAGCATCTTTCAGCTGTATGTTGATTTCTTGGCAAGATAACGCTGTGTAGCTTGCCATTGCTTTCTGAGCGGCCGGCTCACATACTCCGTAGTTACCGATGCGATTCGAACCACTGCTGATTCTCACCGTCATCACGTTACCGACGAGAGTATACGAGATTACGGAGAAAAGTCATAACCTCTAAGCCACGAAGCCAGCCAAATGACATTACTGGCCACATTATGAGAAGAGAAAAACTGGTACATTGTGACAACTGGACAGATTTTCAGAAAGCAAGATTCACAAAGACAGTGAGAGAAAATACTTGACAGCCTTGTGTCATGTCACGGAAGGGCATCAGCACACACAAAATGATGCATCCCGATCGAGATCTCACAATGTGGAGAAGCATGACTGCCCATGCCAGTCACCAAAACAACTGATGAGGATGATGGTAAATTCAAATATAACATCAAATAAATGGAAAGATTTATAGAAACATTTACCACAAATGAGGAAAACGATGTCATCAGTCCTTCTTTCAGGATCTCCATTGCTCCTCCATACTCTTCCTCCTCCACTTTCTGAAAACTACTGTAATATACATAGACTATGGCAACGTTGACCAGCATAAATCTGCAACCAGAGAGAATGTTAAGTCAATCTAAGTGGCAAAATATCCGGAATAGATACAGTTCAGCTGAGCTCTTTATTTTACTTGTGATGATAATTATCTCAGAAACATTATAGACATAATCACAGATACTTGTTTGAGAGACATCTGTCACAGATACTTGTCTCAGAAACATTTGTCAGATACCACAGATACTTGTCTCAGAGACATTTGTCACAGATGCTCATCTCATACACATATGTCACAGATACTTGTCTCAGAGACATTTGTCACAGATGCTCGTCTCATACACATGTCACAGATACTTGTCTCAGAGACATTTGTCACAGATGCTCATCTCATACACATGTCACAGATACTTGTCTCAGAAACATCTGTCACAGATACCACAGATACTTGTCTCAGAGACATTTGTCACAGATGCTCATCTCATACGTCACAGATACTTGTCTCAGAAACATCTGTCACAGATACCACAGATACTTGTCTCAGAGACATTTGTCACAGATGCTCATCTCATACACATATGTCACATATACTTGTCTCAGAAACATCTGTCACAGATTCTCATCTCATACACATGTCACAGATACTTGTCTCAGAAACATGTCACAGATGCTCATCTCATACACATGTCACAGATACTTGTCTCAGAAACATCTGTCACAGATGCTCATCTCATACACATGTCACAGATACTTGTCTCAGAAACATCTGTCACAGATGCTCATCTCATACACACATGTCACAGATACTTGTCTCAGAAACATTTGTCACAGATGCTCATCTCATACACATATGTCACATATACTTGTCTCAGAAACATCTGTCACAGATACCACAGATACTTGTCTCAGAGACATTTGTCACAGATGCTCACCTCATACACATATGTCACAGATACTTGTCTCAGAAACATGTCACAGATGCTCATCTCATACACATATGTCACAGATACTTGTCTCAGAAACATCTGTCACAGATGCTCATCTCATACACATGTCACAGATACTTGTCTCAGAGACATGTGTCACAGATGCTCATCTCATACACATGTCACAGATACTTGTCTCAGAAACATCTGTCACAGATACTTGTCTCAGAAACATCTGTCACAGATACTTGTCTCAGAAACATCTGTCACAGATACTTGTCTCAGAGACATTTGTCACAGATGCTCATCTCATACACATATGTCACAGATACTTGTCTCAGAAACATTTGTCACAGATGCTCGTCTCATACACATGTCACAGATGCTCATCTCATACACATGTCACAGATACTTGTCTCAGAGACATTTGTCACAGATGCTCATCTCATACACATGTCACAGATGATCATCTCATACACATGTCACAGATACTTGTCTCAGAGACATTTGTCACAGATGCTCATCTCATACACATATGTCACAGATACTTGTCTCAGAAACATCTGTCACAGATACCACAGATACTTGTCTCAGAGACATTTGTCACAGATGCTCGTCTCTTACACATATGTCACAGATACTTGTCTCAGAGACATCTGTCACAGATACTTGTCTCAGAAACATCTGTCACAGATACTTGTCTCAGAGACATTTGTCACAGATGCTCATCTCATACACATATGTCACAGATACTTGTCTCAGAAACATTTGTCACAGATGCTCGTCTCATACACATATGTCACAGATACTTGTCTCAGAAACATCTGTCACAGATACTTGTCTCAGAAACATCTGTCACAGATACTTGTCTCAGAGACATTTGTCACAGATGCTCATCTCATACACATATGTCACAGATACTTGTCTCAGAAACATTTGTCACAGATGCTCGTCTCATACACACATGTCACAGATACTTGTCTCAGAAACATCTGTCACAGATGCTCATCTCATACACACATGTCACAGATACTTGTCTCAGAAACATTTGTCACAGATGCTCATCTCATACACATATGTCACAGATACTTGTCTCAGATATCTGGCAGAGACACTTGTCTCAGTCAAATGTCATAGACACTTGTCTCTTAAGCTTATGCCATAGACACTTTTCTCATAATCTTATGTCATAGACATTTTTCTCATAAACTATATCATAGACACTTTTCTCATAATCTTATGTCATAGACACTTGTCTCATAATCTCATGTCATAGACACTTGTCTCACAAACTTATGTCATAGACACTTGTCTCACAAACTTATGTCATAGACACTTGTCTCACAAGCTTATGTCATAGACACTTGTCTCATAAATAAATATCATTGACACTTGTCTCATAAGCTTATGTCACAGACACTTGTCTCACAAACTTATGTCACAGACACTTGTCTCATAAACTTATGTCATAGACACTTGTCTCATAAGCTTATGTCATAGACACTTGTCTCATAAGCTTATGTCATAAACACTTGTCTCATATACGTATGTCATTGACACTTGTCTCAGTCATCTGTCATAGACATTTGTCTCATAAATTTATGTGATAGATAATGATGGCATAACCACTTGACCAGGGAGACACACTAAACAAATAAATGAACAAACAAACTTTATTTTCAAAGTGTCACAAACTGGGCATGCAGACCTGTTTTACATTTGGCCCTTTCAATCACTCATCTTTCACACACCAAATATATGTTATGTACGAGGGGGTTTTAAATGAAAAGCTTACATTTGTTTTAGTGAATATATTCTGAAATAGTAAAGAACAAATGTATAATTTTTCGATGTAGTCACCACTGCATTCAATGAAAGTCCTCCAGTGCCGATAAAGTGCTTGGATTCCTGTAGAAAAAAATGCTCTTGGCCACATGTACTGGGCTGACAGGCATGCATCACCATACTGGATCTTCATTCGCCGATGAATTTCTATAGGTTTCACCCTTTTACTGATTAAAAAACGGATAACAGAATGCCGCTCCTCTGTGGTGCATGTCAAACATGGGGCGACCATCTTTAAATGGTCCTTATGAAGTCACCATGTTTGTCTGCACCATGATGCCATGTGCTTAACCCTCTTAACATCCTGAACAATAATATTGACAGGTTATAAGACAATGGCATGGTTATTGTAATTTCTATCACACTTTTCAGGTTTTCATTTGAAGCCCCCTCGAATTATGCAAGCTTCATTCGTGTAGAAAAAAAACATGGTAATGCGAATGCTGAGCATATAAACAATATGTACGATAAGTGAATAAATAAAAGAGACTTTACAAGGCAAGAAGGCTGACTTTGTTGCATTGGGTGTTACCCCATATGGCTCTATCTCTGCAGGTTGGCCTGCCGAAAGTGTCGCACAAAGCACAGACTCCATTGCTTTAGGAGTCTCTGAGAAAATTACACTCATGAACTGAGCGGTGTCAGCTGGAATTGAACCCAAACCCTTCAGAGAGCGAGACAGAAAGTGTAACCACTTCACCACAGAGATTCACTGAAGTGAATCAAAAGGTGAGGAAAAGATGCCGATGATAGTGTAGACAGAAAGTTCCTTGTTGATAACCCACACAGCCAATGAAACAGAGAGAGACTTAAAAAACACGAGGAGAAGAGAATCAGAGACACAGAGGCAGCTGAAAGTGATAACAAAGGATAGAACAGCCTGGCACGAGTATGTTCAAGGCTCATACACCAGTGGGAGGAATGTTAGTTAGTTAGTTAGCTAGGTAGTTAGTTAGGGTGTTAAGTTAGTTAGCTGGCTAGTTAGTTAGCTACGTACGAGGGTAAGTTAATAAGTAAGTCACAAATGGCTGTAGAAAAATAACTAAATATGATAACAACTTGAAACCAGTTTATTTTTATACATTCATAGTCCCTTTATTTCTCAACATAATTTCCACCAACATTGATGCACTTATTCCATCGTTTCATCAGTCCTCCCAAACCAGCTGCATAGAACGGCGTACTTTGTTTTCATTTACCTGCCATCCCACAGAACTGTGTGACTTACTTATTGACACTCGTCTCTAACTTTTTTCTACCCAGCTATGCACCGCTTTACAGGATAAACATTTGTCAGCATAAACACTGAAACCCCACCTTGGCGGGAGACATTTCATGAATGACGCTGAAGTTGAATGTGAAGTGAAAACGTGGTTTAGAAAACAGAGCACGCAGTTCTATGCAACCGGTTTGGGAGGACTGATAAAATGATGGGATAAGTGCATCAATGTTGGTGGAAATTATGTTGAGAAATAAAGGGACAATGTTTGTATAAAAATAAACTGGTTTCAAGTTATCATTTTTAGTTATTTTTCTACAGCCATTTGTGACTTACTTATTAACTTACCCTCATAGTTATCATAGTTAGTTAGTTAGATAGATAGCTAGCTAATTAGTTAGCTAGATAGTTAGTTCGTTAGCTAGCTAGGTAGTTAGCTAGCTTGTTAGTTAGTTAGTCGACTGAGCATCTTCAGTGCACATCGAACCATTCAATTCATAAGTGCTCGGATCCCCTCCTCAGTAAATCTCGCAGTGTTTTGTGGCTAACGACACTAGTTCTGTGTTGGCTTATTCATTTTCTTTGGCTTCCTGCATAGTGTTCTTGTTTGGCCACGCCTCTTTTAACTTCTTGTTCTTGCAGTCTGACCATGGTTGTAGATTCACAGTCATCATTTGGTTCTCACAAACGACTTACTGCTCGTAGAGCATTCAGTATATCAGCCTGGCCCGTGGCTCATTCACCCTCTACAGTAGCCTTACCTGCAAGCCTGCTCATTTCCTTGTACACCCACATGCCCAAGCACAAATATGAAACTAATCTTTGCCAGCCATGACTGCCCCACAGACATCAACCACTGTCTTTGGACCCACCGCATACTCATTGAATCACTAAGTAAATAGGAGGAATAAAGGACAGCAGATGAAGAAAGTATAGAATGTTCATGAAAGAATCATTACGTGGATAACAAAAACAAGATACATACAAGGCGAGACCCAGAAAGCCTTTTAGGGGAATGATGCCCCATATTAACCCCAGCATCACACCCATGATCTGTCGCATCCAGTAGATGGCATCTAAGAACTCATCCTGAAATTATATCAGATACAAGCGGTTACTGGAATAAAATACCCTTTTTCCCCACTCGCTTTTACTCCGTCACCCTACTACTGAGTTGAGTGCGTGGAGCGACACTGTGAGCTGTGGATTTAATATGGAGCGCTTTTACATCTGTCCGCAGTGGTTTTTTATGTGAATTGCATGTTCGGAAAAAAAGCGGTCACTGGTTGCTGAACTAACTGGGTTTACCTTGTGCAGTAATGTGTGGCTGCTGGTTTTCTAGTGACTGCCGCTTCCATTGACCATGAACTGTAATTTTCATGGCAGACTTTTGTGTTGGCTTATGGCAGCAGCATTACGCATAGTTAACCTGTGGCTGATGGTTTATCGAGACTCCTATCTGTTCCACTTTTCACATGGGGCAGTGAGGAGCATTTTGTGTGATATTCACTGGTACAGGAATGAAGCGTGATGGGGCGACCATTTGTCGTGAAGTTGTAATCGTGACTAACTAACTGCTATTTCTAGTGCACTGAACTGATTTTTGTTTGCATGTGGATTAATTTTCCCTATTACCATTGTCCCTTGCCATCTGGTGAACCCAGCCCGACTTCAGAGGTACTTGTAATGTATGTCCCCGAGTCAAGGAGGAGAAGTCAACATTTTAATCTAACTGACCGGTATAGGGGTTGAACACGCTACCTCGGCATCAGCATACCGGAAGTTTCAGAGCCAGCGTGCTTATCTATTCGGCCATGCTGACCTTCAATAAAGTAACTGTTATATGATTTCAACTGTAATCTTAATCAAATGCACTGTTATATGCTTGCTTGCTTGTGTTCGCTGGCTGTGAACTCCAGCGTGAAGTCCTATATGTCGGATGAAGACATTCTGTTGTCCAACATCAGTGTGATGTCATACCGGACTAAAGTTTGCGTGAGTATCCGTTGTCCCATGTCTGGCTTATTGGTGTGCAGACTGGTGGTTCCTCGCCGTGCAGGCAGATACTCTCCGACTTCGGAAGAATCAGCGATCCTACTACGTTAACCAGGACCCTGAAGGGACCTGTTACCCAGGACGCACAACTAGGACGTGTTAGTAGGTCTTGGCCAGTATAAAACCTGGCCCTGGTGCCTTGGAAACACCTGTGTGTCCCGCACTGTTATGTGATTTCAACTGTAATCTTAATCAAATGCACTGTTATATAATTTCAACTGTAATCTTAATCAAATGCACTGTTATATAATTTCAACTGTAATTATAATCAAACACTAACAGTTTTGCAAGTTCATAAATAAACACACATGTAGTGTTTGGCACTCATACAAGGAGGCTTCAAATGAAAACCTTAAAAGTGTGGGGGAAAAAAAAAGTGTGATAGAAATTATAATAACCATGCCTTTGTCTTGTAACCTGTCAATATTGTTAAGGATGCCAAGAGTGTTGAACATGTGACATCACGGTGCAGAAAAACATGGTGACGTCACAGGGAAGTTTAAAATGAGATATGGCAGTCATAACACAAAATTCAAGATGGCGGCGCCCATACTTTTAGTATTTATTTATAATTAGAACTGGCAATTTAAATACTAAAATTAAACGGAATACAAGTTTCATTTGTAGCAGTAATTTATCTGTGTACTTGTATATTTCAGCATTTGACATGACTGAAAATAATTTTTAAAGTCAGTATTCAGACCCGTCTGTAAACCTGTAAGTAGTGTAAAGAGTACTTTTTTTTCTAAGCAGTGCAGCAGTACGTAATTATTTAATTTTAAATACAATACTGTAAAATAAGTTATGTTTTTTTTTAAAATTTAGTATTTAATTATTAATTGCTAACTTTTAGATACAGAACAGTTTAGTTTCTAAACTAAACATAGTGTAATTATAGAGCAGAAGTAGAAATCAATTATTAGCGAAAGAGACAGCTTTATTTATGCAGCAGTTACAAACTTATTTACTTACATTAATGCATGATATTTAATCAACAAAAGAAAGATGTCGCAAAGCAGTGGTTACATTAAGACAGTGTAAGTACATATTTATGAATTGTTCTTTCACTAACGACAAACATTTCATATGACATTTATTTAATATAAAAGGGCAGCTATTTATATCTCTTAATTAGGTCACAGCACATCCTATCGAAAAGTCTTAAAAGTCAAGTGCATTTTTCTCAGAGATCGTGCTTTGTGCGATGTTTTCAGTAGTCTGCCCTGTGGAAAGAGACTGAGCCATATGGGATAAAATCCAGTGCAATGAAGTCGATCATCTCGATCCTGTCGACATTCTATCGAAAGAGGAATGTGACTTTTACTTTCCTGTTACCAAAATGCACAATAAAGTATACATCTTGTCAGGTTTGTTAGCGGTGTGACATACTTTTAATAAGTAATAAACAATTGGCGGCCATTTTTCATTGTTAATTAGGTCACGGAACATCCTATTGAAATATAGATAATACGTCAAGTTAGGGCTCGCCACCCCGAACACAATGACATATGCTACTATGTTGTCCGTTTAAAAATAAACAAGCCACAGTAATAGAAGGCAGAATTTCTCAGCTTCCAATTTATTGAGCCACGATAAAAATTACCCAATTTCTTAAAGATGCCATTGCCATTACATATATTACACTTCCTGGTAGTGATAACGGCACAACATATTAATAACTCCGCTTAGAATTAACGTACAGTCTTCGTTGATATACCGTTGGATTCGTCTTGTCTAGCTGTATCCAACTGTGATGATTTCATAAGTAAAAACCCTATTTTTAAATATTCTCTACATATGCTACTATACTACAATTTCCATGGCTTGCCTTGGGAGAGCTGGAATTAGGTCGGGATTCTCTTCGGCAGGCCGCGATAAAAGCGACGTTCTGTAAAGGATCTGCTAATTTAGTAATAATAATATTACTAATAACACGATAGTGATCTAACAGTTTCCATCTGATAATTTCTTTTCAAATCGGGAAAAATTTATTAAATTAGTAAATATTAAACTGCCTACTTTATCACTCCATTGAAACTCGGGAGTCAATGCTTTGGACAGCAACGACTGAGATTGTACATCGGCAACGGCCGGCTTGATATTTTTCTTAACAGACTGGGTAGCCATTTAAATAACAGGTGATTGTGTCTGGTCAAATCACAGGCGTCAATAAAACACAAGTAGAAGTAGCAGACAGTTTCTGTGTTGTTGATCCAGGTTAAACCTTGCCTTTCCTCAACGTGTCTGCCATGTTGTTTGTTTTTATTAGTTGTCTGCCCTTGGGTGAAACTAAATTTGTACCACAAAACAAACAACAACAACAACAAAAACAATAACACAAATAACTACAGCAAAAACAATAAGAACAACAACACAAAGAACAACAACACAAAGAACAACAACACAAAGAACAATTAACACAAACAAAAACAATAACACAAACAACAACACAAATAACAACAATAGCATACTCAAAAACAATAACATAAACAACAACAACACAAACAGCAACACAAACAACAACACCAACACACACAAAAACACAAACAACAACAAAATTATGAACACAAACAACAACAACAACACAAATAACAACAACAGTACAAACAATAACAACAACAACACAACCAACAACACTATTAACATAAACAATAACATAAATAACAATAACATAAAAACAATGAGACAAACAACAACGACACAAACAACAACAACACAAACAACAACAACAATAACAAAAACAATAACACAAACAGCAACAACACCACAAACAACACCACAAACAACAACACCAACAACAGTAACAAAAACAATAAAAATAACACCAACAGCACAAATAACAACAATAACACAAACAACAACACAAACAACAACAACAAAAACAACATCAACACAAACAACATTCATCATTGGCACCTTGCTGTCTTGACAGACGAAAGTTTCTTATATTGTGCTTCAAAAAGGCATAATAACTACAAACCATGGCAGAAGCGAATGTGGCTGATCAGACAAAATTCGCGCTGTACATGTTTGTCCACAGTGGATGCATGAGAACACATGGTCCTTTTCACCATCAAGCACCATCTTGCATCTCACGCGCTCAGTGTGAGACCTATCTGCAACCATTTTCTCCTTTGTCTTTATTCCACTTCTGATATTTGCCCTCCAAGCAACACATTTGGAGGCGACTTACTCCCAGTGTGCATCAATGTATTCTTCGCAGACAGCGCATTTGAAAGCTGTTTAAACGTTTCTCTTGGTTTGAGTAATCAGTAAGTTGTCCAGGCTTCACTGCCATAAAGAAGAGTACTTAGGACACAGGCTTGATAGACCAGGAATTTTATTTTGACAGTAAGCTTCCTGTTCTCCCAGACTCTTTTTGTTAACCGGTTTATTGTTGTTGCTGCCTTAACAATCCTGATGTTGATTTCCTGATCTAGGGATAATTTGCTATTTATCTCTGATCCTAAATATGCCATCCTGCCCTGCCATGACATTTAGTTTTTAGGTTGCATTTCCTCGCACCAGGATAAGGCTGGTACTCTCCCAATTGCACTCCTCCGCCCGAAGCCGTTGGCACAATGTGGGGTGTCAGGTTTGGTGTGCGCTGCCCAACATTCGGCGCTAACAGAAAGCAGGTAGTACCATCTATTGTCATACAGTCTACATGTAGCTCAGTCATATCTAAGGCATTGTAGTAAATTACGCAACCACATGCTTACAAAATTCAAGAATGACGAATCAGTCATGTGCACATGTGGACTGACGACGCACTCCAAGACTGCCCAAAATAAAACATATCTAGGCAAACCTTCTGGCCTAGAGAAACAACAGTGGAAGATAAACTTTATGGACTAAAATAAGACAGTTAAATTCATACAAGAGACAACACCGCAGTTATAGACACATTTCAAGCAAACAAAAGAAGAAGAAGAAGAAGAAGAAGAAGAAGAAGAAGAAGAAGAAGAACCCTCTACCTTGTAAGTCTGAGACTGACACTGCAGTCTCCCAACCCCCCCCCCCCCCCTAACAATACAAGACAATGAACCCAACAATACAAGACAAAGAACTCAGCAATACAAGATAAAGAACTCAACAATACAAGACAAAGAACCCAGCAATACAAGACAAAGAACACAATGATACGACACAAAGATCTCAACAATACAAGACAAAGAACTCAACAAGACAAAGAACCCAACAATTCAACACAAAGAACTCAACAATACAAGACAAAGAACTCAACAATACAAGACGAAGAACTCAACAATACAAGACAAGAAACCCAACAATACAAGACAAAGAACCCATCAATACAAGACAAAGAACAAAACAATACAAGACAAAGAACCCAACAATACAAGACAAAGAACCCAACAAAACAAGACAAAGAACCCAACAATACAAGACAAAGAACCCAATAATACAAGACAAAGAACCCAACAAAACAAGACGAAGAACCCAACAAAACAAGACGAAGAACCCAACAATACAAGACGAAGAACCCAACAATACAAGACAAAGAACCCAACAATACAAGACAAAGAACCCAACAATACAAGACAAAGAACCCAACAATACAAGACAAAGAACCCAACAATACAAGACAAAGAACTTAACAATACAAGACGAAGAACCCAACAATACAAGACAAAGAACCCAACAATACAAGACAAAGAACCCAACAATACAAGACAAAGAACCCAACAATACAAGACAAAGAACCCAACAAAACAAGACAAAGAACCCAACAATACAAGACAAAGAACTCAATAATACAAGACAAAGAACCCAACAATACAAGACGAAGAACTCAACAATACAAGACAAGAAATCCAACAATACAAGACAAAGAACCCAACAATACAAGACGAAGAACCCAACAATACAAGACGAAGAACCCAACAATACAAGACAAAGAACCCAACAAAACAAGACAAAGAACCCAACAATACAAGACAAAGAACCCAACAATACAAGACAAAGAACCCAACAATACAAGACAAAGAACCCAACAATACAAGACAAAGAACTTAACAATACAAGACGAAGAACCCAACAATACAAGACAAAGAACCCAACAATACAAGACAAAGAACCCAACAATACAAGACAAAGAACCCAACAATACAAGACAAAGAACCCAACAATACAAGACAAAGAACCCAACAAAACAAGACAAAGAACCCAACAATACAAGACAAAGAACTCAATAATACAAGACAAAGAACCCAACAATACAAGACGAAGAACTCAACAATACAAGACAAGAAACCCAACAATACAAGACAAAGAACCCAACAATACAAGACGAAGAACCCAACAATACAAGACGAAGAACCCAACAATACAAGATGAAGAACCCAACAATACAAGACAAAGAACCCAACAATACAAGACAAAGAACCTAACAATACAAGACAAAGAACCCAACAATACAAGACAAAGAACCCAACAATACAAGACAAAGAACCCAACAATACAAGAGAAAGAACCCAACAAAACAAGACAAAGAACCCAACAATACAAGACAAAGAACTCAATAATACAAGACAAAGAACCCAACAATACAAGACCAAGCAAGAACTCAAATAATAAAGAAACACGCTATTTCAGTGTTATGTTATTGTCCCTGTAATTCATATTTATATTTTCATGTATGGCATTGTATACGCTCAAATAAACACAACATCCTCTGAAATAACAAAGAAGCTATTTGTACCAGCTAATGTCAGTAAACGCACACATTTGAGAAAATGTACACAAACACTTTCAACAAAAAATAAGAATAAACTATGCTGTATATCACAAGCGCCTTCGCGCAGAACCTCACGGATACTACAAATCACAATAACTGTAAGCTTTAATATTCGGCTGCTCCTTTTTTTTTAAATTCTTTCAGTCCGATGATATGTGATTAGCTCTTTGCCTAAGGTCCTAACCATCAAGCAATGAGTTCTTTTACTTTTATAATGGTCAGAATATACTACAGACATCTGGCTTCTCTAATGCTCACTTCCACTGTGTAGTTACCCTTTGACCTCGTGATTTCTGAAAGGGAAGTATTCACAACTACGGTAAAGCTTCTGAAACAGAGTGCATGTGTATTTTCACAATAAGAACCTTGATAGGCGGTTTACAGGATGTTGCAATCAATCCCAGTATTCCCTGGCTGTTTGTGATTTCATAGGCAATTTTATATTTAGTAGTTTGCCATTGCTTCAGATGGGATTCATAAGCCTGCTTACCCACATTCAAAACACAGCTGCAGCCGATTTGGCAGCAGACCGCGCTGTGCTGGATTTTAACGAGTTCGTATGGGAGGTGATCATTCAGAAAGCAATGGCAAACTACTGAAAGTAAACTTGCCAAGACATCAACAACAGCAGTAAAATGCTGGTTTTGACAGCGATGTCCTGTACAACAGCATATTTCACATTGTTTAATGAATGGCCAAAGCTTATATTATTGTGAAAATCAATACCAAGCGATATGCTTCCAAAACTACAGATGCCTATGGAATAGGATCAGCTAAATTAGTTACCTTAAAATTATGAATATAGTGTACACAATTTGGTACTCTAATCTTCTCTTCAAATTTCAGGAGCACATTATATTCACATCCATGATATAACCCAGGATATTTTGAGAGATGCTAAGTGGCAAAAACAACTTATCACAAACATCAGAAAAAAGTTGTCATCATTCTTGGACCACATTATGAGAAGACAAAAACTGGAACATTTTGTAACAACTGAAAAATTTGTGGAAATTCCATTACCAGCAGACGTTGAACAAAATGTGTACAGGTCGAGCACCATCTGTCCAAAGTGCCTTTAGACATGTAAAGGGTCATTAACTTGTTTAAAGCAGTAAATCGGGTACCGGTATTTATGAATTCAGGCTGCACACTCAATCAATCAATCAGGTGCCGTATCCACAATGAAGGTTGGCTGCAATGGAACTCCAACACTTACTCGCACTTACTATACTTTCTGTCAGGCTGATGTGCGTTCATCTCTTGATGTTATCTTATCGCTTGTATTATTGTCAATCTCTTGCTCACTTGCTTTCAACCTTACCCTCCAGTATGGTTTTTATAAGAGTATTATGTCTTTTAATGTGGTCGAAATATTTCATTTACCTCTTTTTTTTAATGTCTTTCATTAACTCTCTTTTCATTCCCAGTTTTTCTAGAACTTCTGTATTAACTGTATTTGTTTGCATGAAATACGACATATTCTGTATTTCCACATCTCCAGGGCCTCAATTCGACTTTTTAATCTTACTGTCACAAACTGTCATTACTGACTAAAGTACTTTGCAGTCTAGGACTAGACTATCACTAAAGCCTGTGCTCTATATTACTGTGCGCATTATAGTCAAGATTCTACAGTATTCACGTTGATTAAAAGAGTATAAACTACCAGCAGTCACTGACAGTATTACAACTTCAGGCAGTTGGTTAAAAAAATTAAAATATAAGTAGTAACTCATCCATAATTTTCAAATATTACAAGAAACAAATATGTTGGAAATTGACGAAGCACACCTGTAATTATGGACACACATCTCCCTCAGAGTTCTGGGTTGGAATTGACCATGAAACACTTAAATCCCGTTGATGACAGTTAGTTAGTTAATCACGGTTCCAACTTCACAAGCAATGGGTCAACCCATAATGCCACATGTGAAAAGTAGAACAGACAGGAGTCTCGGCAAACCAACAGCCTGCACAGGTATACTATACAGAAGGCCAATGCCAGAATGCCAACACAAAAGTCCACCATGAAAAATACAGTTCATCGTTGATGGAAGCGGCAGTCACTAGAAAACCAGCAGCCACACATTACTGCATAAGGTAACCCAGTTAGTTCATCAACTGGCCGCCACCATTTTTCTGAACATGACCAGCCTAGATCTAATCCTTGCCAGTTTGTGCTGAAACGATTCATGACCTAGTTACATACTAATATGCCTCGCAGCAGACATGAAGTTCCAGTCCGATCTTGCCAACCCTGTTGGCTTCTGGGAGGGGAAGGAGAGCCCAGCAGCACGGTTCCCACTGAGGTGGTACTTTGGTAGCGGGTCGGGGGAATACTCTCTAAACCACGTTGAGAGTTATAACGGGCCAGGAGAATACTCTCTAAACCAAGTTTAAGTTAGAACTCTGGCACTAATATCTCAATAAAAAAAGAGCTTCAATAAGTTAGAACTCTGGCACTAATATCTCAGTAAAAAAAGAGCCTCAATAAGTTAGAACTCTGGCACTAATATCTCAGTAAAAAAGATCTTTAATAAGTTAGAACTCTGATACTGATATCTCAGTAAATGCAAGCTACATTAAATAACAAAATACAAACCTCACTCCAACAAATGCAGCCTATTTTTGGGGCATAGAAAACCTAAACTCCAATGCATTGGACTAAGTAGTTAAAACTCATTTTTGCAGAGGAATCACAACCAACCAACTATAGACACATATCTAGCTGACGAATGTAAATAAATAAATTTTCATCTCGTAGTTACCTCTGAAGTTGGAGTGGGTTCGCTTGATGGCGGGGACACTGGTAA
This sequence comes from Cepaea hortensis, assembly GCA_963921405.1. Taxonomy (NCBI): domain Eukaryota; kingdom Metazoa; phylum Mollusca; class Gastropoda; order Stylommatophora; family Helicidae; genus Cepaea; species Cepaea hortensis. Next base: position 93,230,447 of record OY992876.1, on the reverse strand, counting down.
TAGGGAAAGCTTGTCCACATGCAAACTTCAGTCTAGTGCTACTAGAAGTAGTGTGTATGGACTATATTTGAGTTAACAATGAGTGAGCACCAAAACATCAATCTGGTAGTTAAGGAGATCGGTGCCACAGTAGCATAGTGGCTAGCACACTTAGCTGTAGCCCGGGGGTCCTAGGTTCAAATCTCCCAACGCGCTGATGCCAATCCAGCCTTTAATAAAAAAAACTGTACCACAAAATTTTCTCGGACGTTAAGAGGTAGCCAGTTTTGTACTGGGCTTATTATACATTGAGTGCCAAATTGGTCTAGAAATGTGGACGTAGGAACACACCCCTAATATGCTGCATGACATTGAAATGGGGTCTTTCACTATAAATTAAGTTAAGGAGTTCATTATAGTAGTGAAGATCATGAGAAAAATTACATATGGTTTTTGTTTTATTGCTTCACAGTCTGTGTTACCATGAGGTACAGGTTTATATTTCATGAGGCTGACAAATATGTCCAGTAAAGATTACATTCTGTAATCATAGGCTGCTGTAAGTTACTTCTACAAGCAAGAGCTACAATAAGCTGGAACACAGGAATTGATATCTCAATATATAAGAGCTACTATAAATTAAAACTCTGATACTGTTGCCTTAACAACCACAAGCTGTAGAGCTCTGGTAGTGACACCTCAACAAACATGAACAGCAACAAGTTAGATCTATGGCACCTCAACAATCATGAACAGCTGTAAGTTAGAGCTGTGGCACAGACATCTCAACAATCATGAACAGCTGTAAACTAGAATTTGGGGATAGACACCTTAACAAACATGAACAACAGCTATAAGATATAGCTTGGTGCAGACACCTTAAGAAACATGAACAGCTATAACCAGAGCTTTGGCATAGACACCTCAACAAACATGAACAGCTATAAGCTAGAGCAATGGCACTGGCACCTCAAAAACATGAACAGCTATAAGCTAGAGCAATGGCACTGGCACCTCAAAAACATGAACAGCTATAAGCTAGAGCAATGGCACTGGCACCTCAAAAACTTGAGAAGCTATAAGCTAGAGCAATGGCACTGGCACCTCAAAAACTTGAGCATGTCCTGTCCTTGACAAAGATTCTGAGAATCGAAACGTCGACCATCCTGTGTGTCGTATTGTACGCTTTTGTGTGTATTTTATTTTATTATTCATTTTATATATTTATTGATTGCTTCTGATTTTGGATTTTCACCTGTATTCCGGTATAGGATGGATCTCCTTGTAAGGTGTGTGCAACGTGTTTGTGTTTAGTACGTTTCTTCTCGCAGGAGCTAAATATACCTATTTGTTTCCAATTCATATTGTTATATCCTGCTGCAGCCGCTGCTTTTTCTTCTATAAGCTAGAGCAATGGCACTGGCATCTCAAAAACATGAACAGCTATAAGCTAGAGCAATGGCACTGGGACCACAAAAACTTGAGCAGCTATAAGCTAGAACTTGGCACACACACCTTGGTGCAGACACATTAACAAACATGACCAGCTATAAGCTAGAGCTTGGCACAGACACATCCACAAACATGAAAAGCTATAACCTAGAGCTGTGGCACAGAAACCTTAACAAACATGAACTGTGGATCTGTAGCAAGGAAACCAACAAACAGTGACATGTAGAGATATGGCAAGGAAACCTCAACATACAGGGACATGTAGAGATCTGGCAAGGAAACCTCAACATACAGGGACATGTAGAGATATGGCAAGGAAACATAAATAGGGACACGTAAAGATCTGGCAAGGAAACCTCAACATACAGGGACATGTAGAGATCTGGCAAGGAAACCTCAATAGGGACACGTAAAGATCTGGCAAGGAAACCTCAACAAACAGGAACATGTAGAGATCTGGCAAGGAAACCTCAACAAACATGGACATGTATAGATCTGGCAAGGAAACCTCAACAAACAGGGACATGTAGAGATCTGGCTAGGAAACGTCAACATACAGTGACATGTATAGATCTGGCAAGGAAACCTCAACAAACAGGGACATGTAGAGATCTGGCAAGGAAACCTCAACAGGGACACATAAAGATCTGGCAAGGAAACCTCAACAAACAGGAACATGTAGAGATCTGGCAAGGAAACCTCAACAAACATGGACATGTATAGATCTGGCAAGGAAACCTCAACAAACAGGGACACGTAGAGATCTGGCAAGGAAACCTCAACAAACAGGGACCTGTAGTGATATGGCACAGCCACCTAGATAAAAATGAGCTGCAATATGTTTCAGTGCCTGACACTGAAACATCATCAAAGAGAACTGTAATTTAATCCCCCAGCAATGTGTCCTCAACAAACAGAATAGCCGACTGTTTTACAAGTCATTCCGGAAGCTGGACTGGCTACTTGAGGTCACCTGAACCCAAAATCCATCCTGGCAAAGTTGAGAATCACATGGTAGATACTGCATACAATGTAAGACCTTCACACATACCAGGTCATATCACAATGAAGTGAGATGACTAGTTCCCTTTCTTACATCCTATAATTTCAAAGGTAATTTCTAAAACTTTCTAAACATTAACCAGTTCTCATATTAGGCAGCTAAATTGAGATCAAAGCTGTAAAGATGGGAAAAAACCTGGCACTGCTAATTTTTTAAATAAGTGCTATGTCAACGAGCCTGCCGACAATACAGCCGGTGAGTTACACACCAAACACAACTTAAATTAAAGGCTCGCAAATTTACAGTTATAATGAAAATAAAACTAGATAAAATATACACTATTAAAAACTACTTGTGTTCCTCCCAAAAAAGCTTAAAAAACTTGCGTATAAATGTACAAAATACTCTCGATATATTCAATACAATGAAATCAAACAAAGAAAAAACGTAATAGACAAAAATCATCTTGTGTATGGCTTTGATAAAAGTAACCCCAAAAGTAGTATGGATATAGGGGTTTTGAAATTATAGTAATTCACACATGGGAGTGGTGTGGTCACGAGGTTATGGCATGTGGTTAAGAAGTACAGTAATACCTTGGTTTTCGCTGACTTCATTATCGGTTTCGGTTTTCGTCGATTGCCTCGGATTTCACTGACTCTGAAGCTAGTCCTAGAGCCAAAAGACCCAGAAGGGAATTGACTCCAGATAGTGCCTTGATACCTAAGACCGTTATGGAGGGGGAATACCCCTTCCAAACAATAATATCTGCACCCCTTTCTCCCCTTCTCACCGTCTTCCATATGCCAAGAAGAGTCTATAGAAGGTAAATGTCATGTTAAATGTTCACTTATTCTTTACATTGGTCTTTTATATTAATTTCTTATTGTTTTTAGTATTAAACACCATATTTATTCTCTACAAAATACGTTTTTTTGGTTTGTAATTTGGAGTGTTTAGAATGAATTAATTGGATTTACACTGATTGATATGGAAATAATTGCTTCGGTTTTCGTCAGTTTCAAATTTTGCCGATTGTTTTCAAACGGATTATCGACGAAAACCAAGGTATCACTGTACTCAAGTTTGCATCTCAGAACCGGGTTGGGAATTTTTACAAGAACCATTGTGCTAATGATGCCACACATCTTCATGAGTGTTTAGGTAGTGAGATGAGACGCCTAGCTTTCTCAGATATGAGAGAAAAACAGGAGGTCTTGGGTGTAAGCTAAGCACATGAAAAATCCCACAGCAATTGGAAATTGTAGAGAGTAGCAACAAGAAAGTCAAATAGAGGCCCTGGAGATGTGGATATACAGAAGAATATATCGTATTTCATGGACAGAAAAAAATTTTAAAAAGAGGCTCTAAAAAAACTGGGAATGAAAAGAGAGTTGATGAAAGAAATAAAAAAGAGGCAAGTGAAATATTTCAACAACGTTAAAAGACATAATACTCTTATAAAAACCATGCTGGAGGGCAAGCGAGCAAGAGGTAGACAACAATACAAGTGGAAAGATAACATCAAGAGATGGATGAACATAAATTTTACAGAATTTACAGTCAGGGCGAGAGAGAGAGAGAGTTTTGGAGATCCATTGCAGCCAACCGTCATTGTGGAGACGGCACCTGATTGATTGAATAGGTCATAAGGCTTCTGCTGTGATAAAATTGCTAGAAAAGAATAGCTGTCTATGGGTAGATAGTACTTGTCACATTGGATGGAATCTGTCTAGAGGAAGTTAACCGGGCACAAATGCATGCTGGACAGACCGACATCTGAGGTACAGAAATAAGAGAAATGAGGAAGAACTACTTCACATACAACAGCTGAAGTAGTCACTTCCTTTCCTCAACACCTTTCCTGCTTAGGAAAATCCAAACCACCATTTTGAGTTGACCACAGGGCTGCAAAGTGGCCAGAAAGAGAATCTCATCATCACCACGTGTCTTAGCAACTGGCATAGGTGTTCATGCTTCTCCGCAGATCTCGAGTTAATTCTGTTTATAACATTTCTCCAATTCTTTCTCCGTGGGACCTCTGTGATGAAGTGGTTTAAACTGCCTGCTTCTTGCTCAGAAGGCTGTGGGTTTGTTTCCTGAATATTATTCGGTTTCCAGCCAGATGCAGTTATTTCTTAGACCCCTGGGGGGGGGTGTGTGGATAGGGTGTCATTGTCTGAACTACAGAGTTCATGCTCTGTACAATGCTGGTGGCCAGGGTGTTAGCTTCTCTGCGAAAAGAGACTGAGCTGTATGGGATAAAACCTCAGTGCGATGAAGTCAACCCTCTCGCCGCTCATATTGTTATTTTTTTCTTATCACTTATCACCCATGCTGGTTCTGTGGTGAAGGAGTTACGGACGCTGTTCAAAATCCTGCATACACGCCTTCGAAACACAGCTGCGGGCAATTTGGCACCAGACCGCCTGGCGTTGATTTTCATAAAATGATATGAGTGCTGGTCGTTCAGAAAGCAATGGCAAACTACTGAACGTAAACTTGCCAAGAAATCACAAACAGCCCAAAAAATGCTGGGGTTGACTGTGATGTGTGTAAAGGATACAAAACTAACTTTAACTTTATTGCCATATTCATAGATTTACCATTTTTCAGTTACCAGTAAAGTCAGGGTGATCCCACAATCCAGATTTAAACCATTTTCAGGAACACAAACCAAACACTTTGAGGCTAATATAATCGACAACTCATTCCCTTTGTAGAGGATTAGCTCCTTCAATCACCAGCAAGACCTGAAAGGCTATTTCCATTGAATCCCAACCATCACATAATGTGTTTTCGTACTTTTCACATTTGGTCAGACCATACTACAGAAATCTGACTTCCCCTGTACTTAGTCTCTTAAAAGTAACAACTGGTTATTTCCCCTACTGCAAAGTCTTGTGAGATCGAAAGAGTTAAAAACAAAAGGATAATCATCATCATGTGCCAGGTCAATGAATATGGGCAGTCATGGTTCACCACCTCACACAATATACGTGATCAACTGACCATAAATAATATTACTAATAAATTTAGAAACATTCATTGGCACTATCCGAGCAAGTAAGAAAGAAAACACGGAAATAGAAATCAATATCACAGAACACACTAGACAACAGACAAGTGGGAAAATTACAGGCACAGCCAAAAATAAGATCAAGATTTTTAAAATTAATGATTATACATTATGTAAGTTATAAAACAGTACAGGATTTTTCCACATCATGAGACCAAGTGGGCATGTGCTGCAGCCCTATATTTTTATAGACCAGTTGGCTTTTGAAGGGTGATGTTATCAACGTCTGCTGCCTTTACCTGCCAGACAATTTTCTGGTATTCATTTTAGGTCGGGTGGACTCAGAAATCCTGGCCTGATTTTTAAAAATCTCTGTCTCGTTTAGTATTTTAAGACATGATTGCTGTGCCAGCTGATAAGTGTGTAGCCACAGAATTACCACAACACCCACATTATGTAAGCAGTCAATCATTAATTAGTATTCATGTTCCACTATTCAGGTACAATAAAATAATGATAAATGTTATACTCACTTTTTGATAAAAATATTTCAAGGCGTGTTTTTGTTCAAAGAACTGTTTTCAGTTTCTTTCTTTTTTTAGTGGACACTAAAATTAAGACCATGGGGAGATAAAGCGGCTCTAAAGAATCAAAGACAAGGCACCTCTGATTGCTCTCCACCTTGTAGAGGCAGAGGGGTTTGTCTGCTCCAAGAGCTATGCCGATAGTAGGGCAGCTACTGATAGGGTCTCAATGTCAGACAGGTCAAGAAGGAATACAAATCTTGTAGGTAACAACTAACAAGCTCAAACAAGACTACAATTCGAGTCTAGTGCTTCCAATTTGGCGTGGACAAGATTCGTACCGGAATAGATCAGCGTTGCCAGTAGTGGGTTGTGCTAAATCTTCAAACCTAAAATCCCGAAACAACAAAATAAGCCAGACTGGGAAAGTCAAAGGCTAGTGAAAGATAAAAAGTTAGTTGCATATCCTTTACAGGACGCCACAGTCAACACCAGCATTTGCTGTTCATGATCTCTTGGCAAGTTTACATTCAGTAGCTTGCCACTGAAGTGAAAGATTACCTCAAAAAATACTTGTGGAAGTCGGATGTACTGAGTGTCTGGCTTGATGAAAGTCCAAAGCAGCTCACTAAATTAACTCAGTATGACCGAATGGATAAGAGCGCATGTTCTTAAACATTCGATGTTCTGATGCTGAGGTAAGGGGTTCAACCCAAGGTATTTCTGGTACCCAGAGAGTTGGACTAAAATGTTGACCTATCATCCTTGACTTGGGGACATAAATTACAAGTACCTCTGAAGTCAGAGTGGGTTCACCTGATGGCGAGGGACACGGGTAATAAGGAAAGCTAATCCACAAGCAAAATTCAGTCCAGCACTACTAGAAGTAGTACGCATGGACTAGGCTTGAGTTCACAGCCAGCCAGTTGCCACCTCTCACCAAACAAGAATACAAAACAAAATTCACTAAATGATGTTACAAAAGATGTCAGAAGACAAAAAGATGCGGCATAGCAGATCACTTGTAGCAGTAAGAAGAAATGTATGTGGGGGCTTCAAATGAAAACCTTAAAAGTGTGATAGTAATTGACTTGTAACCTGTCAATATTGTGTTAAGGATGTCAAGAGGGTTAAGCAGTGACATCTCGGTGCAGATGAACATGGTGACGTCATAAGGACAGTTGAAAGATGGTCGCCCCAGTTTTGACATGCACTAAAGAGGAAGATTTTTCTGTTATTCGTTTTTTATCAGTGAAGAAGTGAAACCTATAAAAATTCATTGGTGTCCAGTATGGTGATGCATGCCTGTCAGTCCAGCAAGTGTATGAGTGGGGTAGGGAGTTTCAAAACGGCGTGACTTCTGTGACAGACTGGTCATGATCAGGTAAGGTACACTGAGTAGTGACCCCAGAGTAGATTTTTCTACAGGAATCCAAGCACTTTATCGGCGTTGAAGGACTTGCACTGAACGCCATGGTGACCACATCGAAAAATGATACATTTGTTCTTTACTCTTTCAGAATATATTCACCAAAATAAAAATAAACATTTCAGGTTTTAATTTGAAGCCCCAGCACATAGGGATTCATGGGTAATAAGTGAGACAGTGCCCTGGTGATATCGTGCCTAGATGTTCGCCTGCTGGCCCCCAGAGGTTAACAGTTCAAATCCACATGGGGGAATATTTCTAAAAGTGGTCTTGGCTCCCAGGTCGACCCAGGGTACCAGAAATACCTTGAGAAGGGCGGCCAGCTTGATACTGACTGACCACATGACCTACCGAGAGCCGATTGGTCTATATAAATATGGGTTTAGCACCATGTGCCCAATGATCTTAAGGTGTGTAAAGATGTCCTTGACCTGAATACTTTTTAAGTGCATGTAAAGGTGTCCTTGACCTGAATAATTTTTAAGTGAGGCAGCATTAAACAAGGACAGAAGAAAGAAGCAGGCATCACAGAATACACTAGACAACAGAAAAATGTGAAAGTTATAGCTGCAAGTAAAGGCAGACATGCGGCAGATACAGATAAACTTGGCGTGAGGTGAAAGCCACATCAATCAGGTTACATCCCGTAATAATAAGCTGCTGTAAGTTCAAACTATGTATACTTCTATGAGCAAGAGCTACAATAAGTTGGAACAATGGAGCTGTATGCTGATGTGAAATATCCAGATCTCTTCCTCACCACTTTTCCACTCCCAAACACTTTCTATGCGATTCTTAAACTATCTGTTACAAACTTTATGGGCCACCAATCGTGTTTAAAGTTGAACAAATGTTTTGGAAAGAAGGTCACTAACCATTATGCCAGCTTGGCTCACAAAAGCTATAAGCACAACCAAAAAAATGTAGTTATCTTGGCATAAACAAGGAGATACCAGTAACCAAATAAAATATTGTTTACACACATATACTGTTTCAATGTCTTACATTTGCCCACATAATGTAAATGTAGTTGTAACGTCCTCCTCCTATTGGTTCCCATTTTTACACCAAACATCTATTACATGTTCAAAATTATTTATAAACAAAATTAAATACATGAAATAAGAACATATTTAGTCACTGCTACATGCAGGTATGAAAATGAATTTTGAATAGTCATCCTTGCATTTAAAATACTTATTCTAACTTAGGTTACTAATTCAAATATGCTTTCTACAAATATCTTCTATTTTAAATACTCATTCAATATAAATTTCCTATTTAAAATACTCATTCTGTATACATGTTCAATTTTATATACAGAAATGTCCTTATGAAAATGTGATATTATTGTGATTAGAATCACAAAGATTGAACAAAGTAAGGACTTCTCAAAACAGCAGAAGACATAAAGGATACCTCTCTCTCACCTTCTCTCTCTCTATGTCGCTCTCTCTCTCACACACATACACAAACTATCTCTCGCCAAATATATACATATATATATATATATTGTGATCTCTTCCACTAATGTCTATATATAGCCGCGTAACTTGGTTAACTTGAATAGACGTACATGAAAATGTACAGATAATGTATGAAAACGTAACTCTGAATTGAATGTACAAAATGTTCGACAGGTTTACTTGCCCAATTCCTAACCTTCTCAAAATAAAGTTGGTTAGTGTACTCATCCATTCTCTGTGTAATTGGATAAGTTCTCCAGGTATGCACTGTCTTATACAATTTCTAATGACGTAATTTGCTAAAACAACTAGCATGCACCACAAAAAAGTCTACAACTCTTCGCAGATGACAACATGTACCCTAACAACCATTTCTCAAATTAAAAATTGCTATTCACAATCACGGTCATACAATATATACTTTCACAGCAGCCAGCATACTTTCTGTCCAAGATCTAAAGATAATCTCTGTCCAATTTCTTAAAACAGTCTGTCCAATATCTAAAGATACTCTGTCCAATATCTAAAGATACTCTGTCCGATATCTAAAGATACTTTCTATCAAATCTCTAGAGATAATCTCTGTCCAATATCTAAAGATACTCTCTATTCAAAATCTAAAGATACTCTCTATCCAATATCTAGAGATAATCTCTGTCCAATATCTAAAGATATGCTGTCCAATATCTAAAGATACTCTGTCCGATATCTAAACATACTCTCTATCAAATATCTAGAGATAATCTCTGTCCAATATCTAAAGATACTCTCTATCTAAAGATAATCTGTCCAATATCTAAAGATACTCTGTCCAATATCTAAAAATACTCTGTCCGATATCTAAACATACTCTCTATCAAATATCTAGAGATAATCTCTGTCCAATATCTAAAGATACTCTGTCCAATATCTAAAGATACTCTGTCCGATATCTAAACATACTCTCTATCAAATATCTAGAGAATATCTCTGTCCAATATCTAAAGATACTCTCTATCAAATATCTAGAGATAATCTCTGTCCAATATCTAAAGATACTCTCTATCAAATATCAAGAGATAATCTCTGTTACTCTGTCCGATATCTAAACATACTCTCTATCAAATATCTAGAGATAATCTCTGTCCAATATCTAAAGATACTCTGTCCGATATCTAAACATACTCTCTATCAAATATCTAGAGAATATCTCTGTCCAATTTCTTAAGATAGTCCGTCCAATATCTAAAGATACTCTGTCCGATATCTAAACATACTCTCTATCAAATATCTAGAGATAATCTCTGTCCAATATCTAAAGATAATCTCTGTCCAATTTCTTAAGATACTCTGTCCAATATCTAAAGATACTCTGTCTGATATCTAAAGATACTCTCTATCAAATATCTAGAGATAATCTCTGTCCAATATCTAAAGATACTCTGTCCAATATCTCAATATACTCACTGTCCAATATCTAAAGATACTCTCTGTCCAATATCTAAAGATACTCTCTATCCAAAATCTAAATATACTCTCTGTCCAATATCTAAAGATACTCTCTATCCAAAATCTAAATATACTCTCTATACAATATCTAAAGATACTATATATCCATTATCTAAAGATACTCTCTTTCCAACATCTAAAGATAAAGTTAGTCTGATGGCAGATCCTGTCACGTGAGTTTGAAGTATTAGGTAGTCCTTCACATATCCTAGACCATGGCAAATGAGGTGGGGATGGCTCATTACCGTACTCAACTAAGTCTTTCCTTCCCTGAAAATAGTTTGGTGGCCATACTTCTTACTTGTTCCTCTTTTGAGGAGAGTGCATTCCCCCTAACCATGAACCTCAAAGGTCAATGCATCTAATTTTGGCATGCAAATGTACAAGGTTAGCTTCCTCCCGACAGATTCTATCCTAGATAATGGGCTTTACCAGTGGGGAGGTTTACTTTCCAAACAATTTTGCCAAGCTTGGACCCTATGGCCTACTCTTTGCAATTTCCAACTGCCGTTAGATTTTTAATGTACACAACTTGCAGATGGGACAACCTGTTTTCTGCCCTTATCAAAGGAGTATAGGTATCAGAACTTAATACCCGAGAGATTGCGGGGGCACGTAATATTATTAGATTACTTTATTTCTTGAAAAAATACAAAGCCAAATACTGGGAATGAACCTTGAACCTTATGGCCTTGAGGTGGACACTATAATCTCTCATACATGGCTCCCCATGGCAGCCATTTTATGAGCCTAGGTTTTTCCAAGAGCTGTTCAGAGTTGAAAAGATGTATCCTGCCACTGGTGGTGATTGAATCTAGACGACTGTTTTGTAAGGAATCGAACTAACCACTGTGCCTCCATTTCTTCAATAACATTACAGTAATTCACAAAACCACTGTATTTAACACATACCTTCATAGCAGATGTCATACTCTCTATCCAATCACTGTATGAGTTTTAATAACATCATGGTTCAAAACATGTACCTTGACTGCCAGCATCAAACTCTCTACCTAGTCACTCTATATGTTTTGCATATCCTTTACAGGACATTGCTGTCAACACCAGCATCTTTCAGCTGTATGTTGATTTCTTGGCAAGATTACGCTCAGTAGTTTGCCATTGCTTTCTGAGCGGCCGGCTCACATGCCCCGTAAGTTCCCGATGCGATTCGAACCACTGCTGATTCTCACCGTCATCACGTTACCTACGAGAGTATACAAGATTACAGAGAGAAGTCGCTAACCTCTAAGCCATGAAGCCGGCACCTAGTCACTAAATGAGCGTTAACAGCATCATGGTAAAAGAGCAACATCACTGTCAACAACAAATACCTTCACAACAGACCTCATACTCTCTGTACTGTCATAAATGAGCGTTAATAACATCATGGTAATTACAGGATAACTTCACAGTAATATAATTTTCTCTCTCCAATCACTAAATTAGCTTTAATAACATCACAATCATTCTCAAAACCACTTCTACACAACAGATACCTTCACAACAGAGATTATACTCTATATCCGTTACTAAATGAGCAATAATAACATCACAGTAATTATAGGACAAATCACACATAACAGATACCTTCAAAGCAGACGCCATAATCTTTATCCAATCACTTATGAGCGTTAATAACATTAGGATAATTCACAAAATCATTGCTAAACAACACAAACTTTCACAGCAGACTCCATACTCTCCATCCAGTCATTAAATTAGCTTTAATTACATCATGGTAATTATGGGACAACTAGTGCACAGCACATATCTTCACAGCAGATATAAAACTCTGTACCAAGTTACTAAATGAGCGTTAATAACACCATGGTCATTCACGAAAATACTGATACGCAACACATACTTTCACAACAGACGTCATAACCTCTATGCATTCAATAAATGAGCTTTAATAAATCACATAATTCACAGGACCAATGGCACATTCTAACTCGTCCGACAATAAATCGCACCACTAGAAATAAAGTTTATGAATAAAATAATCTATCAAGTAGAAATATACCACTTTTCTACATACATATGCAACAATGCTTGAAAAATATGTAGACCACACAGAATACATTACGTCCGCGGAGAAGCAAACTTTATCAATAACCACACAAAGCCATGTTAATCTAATTCCACTAATTTGAACCAAAACTCGCACATTGCCGTTATTCTAACTCCGCCGTCTATTTTGAGTTCATACTAGTCTCAACACCACATTTTGAATGTTTATGATGAAAAATGACAAGTACCTGTCAAGATTGTCTGTGTTAGTCTGCAGGATTAATACAGCGTGCACTCACATTACAGTCTGGTACAATATTAGGCATGGCAATGCTGGACAGTTCTTGCAGTAAAAAAAAACAACCTTCCATTGATTGTGAAAGTCGTCTGTTCACATTCTTCCAAAAAACATCCAGGGAGATTAAGTGATCCTGGGGTCAGGGGGAGGTTATAATTCTTCACTACTAAGCACTCAGGAATCACGACCAACAAAATGAGATTTCCAGCCATTTTGCAAGGCAGGGAGAGGGACGGAAGAAAGTCACAGGAAGCGCTGGGCCTCTTTCACAGCCAGCCCTTCTGCATCCATCCTCCAAAAACAGCAGGATACAATCCAGTAAATCACGTACATACACATGGTCACAGAACGTGGCCAACAAAAAACACAGATGCATCATAATAGAAATTTGAAGTTAGCCAATCAAATGGCACAAAATCACAGAAGCTCGTACTGTCGTAGGTGCATTCGCTGGATGATGTCTCTACAATCGTCAAAGACCCGACGGATATTTTCAGTGTCCACTGCGCATGTGAAATGAGGGTAGCAGTAGTGTCGGCCATCTCCACTAGCAGTACTGATTCTCTGTAGATACAAAATGAACAACATTTTTTGTGTTTTAATTTTAAAGTTAACTACATGTCTTTTTACAGGACAGGAAGTCACAATCAACCCTGGCATTTTTTGGCTGTTCATCATCTTTAAATACAAATGCTGTAGACGGGTTCTAAGAATATCTTCGAAACAGAAAAGAACAAGTGCGTCCATACAACAAGAGCTGAATGTTGAAGAAGGTTGGCTACTAAAGATGATAAAACAAAGAAAATTAAAATATTTTGGTAACTTGAAACATCATGAAAGTTTGGAGAGAACAATCATGGAGGGGTATATACCCAGGAAAATTAAATCAAAATCAAATCAAATCAACTTTATTTTAAAAGGGTCACAAATTGGGCACGCAGGCCCGTCTTACATTCAGCCCTTCCAATCACTCGTCGTTCGTTCATCAAGAGCATTATACATTTACATAAGAAGAAAAATAAACATTGTGAAATGAATGTTGTGAACATAAACAAGGCAAATTACCATGTTATGAGGCCCATCTCCCACCTTCCCATACATCACCCCACCCACACACACACCCCAACCTACCCACACACACACACATACACACCCAGGGACACATACATACCCCAACAACTGACCCATCCCCCTCCCACACACACTGCCCTCACCTGTTCCTCCAACCAAAATACACTCGCCACCCACAAACATCCCCCACCAACCCACACATCCCACATACACATCCTAACCCTCACATCCTCTCCCCACCCACACCTCCATTGACCACATATTCCCCACCCACGCACACACATCCCCCACCAACCCACACATCCCCAAACCATACACACACATCCCCACCAACTGACATCTCCCTACCCACGCACACATCTCCCTATCCACCTATTCATCCCCAATCCACTCACACACACCGGACCACCCACACATACATCCTCCACCCACCCACACATGCCCTAACCCGGGAAGAGAGGAAGAGGAAGGCCAAAGAGAAGATGGGTGCAAGATGTGGCAGATGATCTCCAGATGGGTGTATTGGACACGGGACATCTTGCTTATGAACGAAAAATTTTCTGGAAGGATGTTATGGGAGTGAGGTTCTGAAAAGGACATGCCACTGAATGAGTAAATGAGATTGCTATTGCTTTCTGATTCATCATCATCATCATGTGCCATGTTGGTAAGCATAGGCGGTCACATTTTGCCATCTCACTTGATCACCAGAGTCATGGATCAGCTCAGAGTTCTTGAATCGACCATACAACGTGGCCAAGCCATCCAGGTATTTACTTCTCTGCCTTCCCCTTGTTCTCTTCCTCTCAAACTTGCCAGTTGTCACCAAGTTCTTCAATTTATTTCTTCTCATAGCATGACCAAAAAATTGTGACTGCTTTCTGAATGAGCAACGTTCTTTCCACTCTTAAAATCAACGTAAAGCAATCTGCTACCAAATCACCTGCGGCTAAAGACAAACCTGATGTTACAATTGTGAAACTGCAACCTTGACCTCTAAGCCCCAGATGCCATATTTTTTCAACATAATAAAAGATATTTAAAATGTCTTAAGACTCACTGCCTACATGGTGCCAAGCCCATGTTGTTTATTGACCACTGGTCACTCGGTGGATGGAGTGGTCAGTATCACTGGGTACATGGTGCCAGGTCCATGTTGTTTATTGACCACTGGTCACTCAGTGGCTGAAGTGGTCAGTATCACTGGGTGCATGGTGCCAGGTCCATGTTGTTTATTGACCACTGGTCACTCAGTAGCTGGAGTGGTCAGTATCACATTTGCCACCTCTACTTCCTATGACAATTCCTGGTACCAACTTTAGGCTGGGTCCGCCTGGCACAGCAGGTCAGTTGTAAATATTCAAATCCAACCGCATGTGGAATGAACCCATGACTGCCAGGCTGGCCAGTGAGCACCTGGCCACTACACCCCCACGGTTCCCAGCTTTTTAACCGATTCAGTGCCGAAGGATAATATACTGCCAAATGTCACCGCCCATATGAACAGAAGAACCATATATCGCCATTCTAGGGTCATCATGTTATTTATTTTGTTTCGTGGTATCTTCCGCAATTTCAATGCTCAGTGAAAAGAAATTTACATTATAATACTTGTTCATTTGATTGTGCTGGCTCAGTGGTGAAGGGGTTACAGACACAATTCATAATCCCACATACAGCGTTCGAAACACAGCTGCAGGCGATTTGGCAGCAGACCGCCTTGCAGTGGTTTTCATAAAATTGTTTGAGTGCCACTCATTCAGAAAGCAATAGCAAACTACTGAACATAAACTTGCAAAGATATCACAAACAGCCAAACAATGCTGGGGTTGACTGCGACATCCTGTAAAGGGTATGCAACTAACTGTTTTTAAAAATTTTTATTGTGCACCATGTTTGGGCCAAACCTGCCTTTTGTTTGGCACCGAATCAGTTAAAATATTAGAGGAAACAATTCACTCCAAGGATTAAAATTACAAAGCAAACACAATAAAAATCAACAGCATCATCATTGTAGGTTGAGGTTAGGAGATAGTTTAGGATACTTCAGGATATTGCATTGTATGACAAGTATGGATACAGAGAAGGATAAGAGTGAGAGAAGAAGAAATGAGGATGTACAAGAGAAGGCAAAGGCCATATGATTATTTTAGAACACACAAGTAGGTCATTTTGATTCAGATTGGTCACTTAGATTTTGATGTGTCACAAAGGTTCTGATGCATCACTTTGATTCCTATACGTCACTTTGATCTGATGTGTCACTTTGATTCCAATGCAATTTGGCAATGTCAGACATCAGGTGCTATGCTAACTGGCATAGATGATAAGTCCTCTCCACAATGCCAATGTTCTAGTACAGGTGTATTTTTAATGACTGGGCAGTGTTTGAAAATATTGCCAGTCCAAGTTTTGTATTTACCTATTATGTTGCATGAACTTTACAGAGGGTAAAAACAAAACTTGAACCGGCAATATTTTCAAACACTCCACAGTCATTAAAAATACACCCTATACCTATTTATCAATTAATGTGCTGATATCTTTCCATGACAACATACAAAACTGTGTCTTCTCTGGCTGCCTTCTTTCAATTCTCTTTCCATTCATCATTATCATGATCATCGATGAGATTGTCTATGCAGAAATATTCTCCATATCAATTATTTTAAACGTCTTCTCTACATACGCCAGATGTCCTGCCCCTGTTGCTGCCATGTATAAATTATCTATCACATCTTGATTCTATCTATGTTTTGGTCTTCCTCTATCTTCTTCCCTGGCGCACTTCCCTCCATACTAATTTTGTCCAGAATTCATGTCATTTTAAATGTCCAAAATATTTCATTGGCCTCAATTTGATTTGTCCTAATAACCAACAAGACTGTCCCCAAAACTCTGCCTCAACAACAGCAACTCTGTCCTAACAACTAAGTCCCAACAAAACCCTGCCTGCATGTTTACACAACAGTCACTGTGTTCTCACAACAGTGTCTGCCCACACAAATGCCAGTATGAGGACACAACAGTATCTGAAGTCTGTCTGTCCACAACAGTATCTGACAATCTGTCCACAGCAGTATCTGACAGTCTGTCTGTCCACAACAATATCTGACAGTTTGTCTGGTCCACAACAATATCTGACAGTTTGTCTGTCCACAACAATATCTGACAGTTTTCTGTCTACAACAGTATCTGACAGTCTGTCTGTCCACAACAATATCTGACAGTTTGTCTGTCCACAACAATATCTGACAGTTTGTCTGCCACAACAGTATCTGACAGTTTGTCTGTCCACAACAATATCTGACAGTTTGTCTGTCCACAACAATATCTGACAGTTTGTCTGCCAGCAGCAGTATCTGACAGTTTGTTTGTCCACAACAATATCTTGACAGTTTGTCTGTCCACAACAATATCTGACAGTTTGTCTGTCCACAACAATATCTGACAGTTTGTCTGTCCACAACAATATCTGACAGTTTGTCTGCCAGCAGCAGTATCTGACAGTTTGTCTGTCCACAACAATATCTGACAGTTTGTCTGTCCACAGCAGTCTCTGACAGTGTGTCTGTCCACAACTCTGACAGTTTGCCTGTTCACAATGGTATCTGACAGTTTGCCTGTTGAAAACAGTATCTGACAGTTTGCCTGTTCACAACAGTATCTGACAGTCTGTCAGTCTACAACAGTATCTGACAGTTTTCTCTGTCCACAACAATATCTGACAGTTTGTCTGTACACAACAGTATTTGACAGTTTGTCTGTTCACAACAGTATCTGACAGTTTGTCTGTTCACAACAGTATTTGACAGTTTGTCTGTCCATGACAGTCTCTGACAGTTTGTCTGTCCATGACAGTATCTGATAGTTTGTCTGTACACAACAGTATCTGACAGTTTGTCTGTCCACAACAGTATCTGACAGTTTGTCTGTCCACAACAGTATCTGACAGTTTGTCTATCCACAACAGTATCTGACAGTTTGTCTGTCCACAACAGTATCTGACAGTTTGTCTATCCACAACAGTATCTGACGATCTGTTTACAACAGTATCTGACAGTTTGTCTATCCACAACAGTATCTGAGTTTGTCCAAATCAGATGGCCCAACAACAACTCTACCTCAACAACTCTGCTATAACAACTCTATCTCAACAACAACTCTACCCCAACAACTCTATCTCAACAACAAATTTATGTCAAAAACAACAACTGTCTCAGAACAACAACAATGTCTGAACAACAACAACAACATCTGTTTCGACTACAATAACTCAGTCCCAACAACAACTCTGTCCTCAACTACACTGTCTCAGCAACAACAACTCAGTCTCAACAACACTGTCTCAACAACATCACATATCTAAACAAAAAACAACTCAAGTCTCAATGCCAACAATTCTGTCTCAATAACAACACTGTCTCAATAACAACAATAACTCTGTCTCAACTACAATAACTCAGTCACAACAACAGCAACAACTGTCTCAACAACAACATCTCTGTCTCAACAACAACCACTGTCTCAACAACAATAACTGTCTCAATAACATCATCTTGGTCTCAACAGCAACACTGTCTCAAAAACATCTTCTCAACAACAAAAACAACTCTCTCAACAACACAAAACTCTAACTTAAACAACTGTCAACAACTCTACCCC